>JAVQJF010099678.1:0-46004 GCA_036023855.1 Gadopsis marmoratus | reverse complement strand
TCACAGATAGTATCTCTTTTCTTGCACAGGAAGGGAGTGGGGTTTATGGGGGTCATATAGTTCCTGCCCTTGCAACAGTTTCCTGCAATTTGCTTTAGAGGCAAAATACCACAGCTAATTCACTTATGTAGTAAAGCGTGTAGAAGACATTACAATGATAAACAAAATACAATACACAGGAAAAAACAGATTATATGTTACATTTTGCCATCACAAGACCCATGTTTTAAAAATCTACAATTCTCCTTTAAAGGTACACACATAACCTGGCTTCAGGATCCTGTGAGTCGTTGTTGGCAGTTTACCGATTCATGTCTTATTTAACATTACTGCATGTTCCAACAGACTGGTGTTGCTAATAATATTAATGACGGGCTCCGTTCTATTCAAGTGCCCCAGTAAGCCGTGACAGTGAACCAGCATGCACAAAACCAGCACCCTGAAACTGAAGCAGCTAAAGGGAAGTCGGCCATCATTCATTGTATTATTCACACCTGTGCTGTTCCTACTGTGACATGTCAAAATGAGTTTGGTGAAAAAGGACAAGCACAAACGCATCCCTTTCATTCATCCTATTTCACTGGAGCCATCATATCTGGGGAATAGTGACATCATCAGTAGGCTTCATGTCCATCCAATCAGGTATCTCGGCTTTATCTTGGCTAGTTGGATCTTCTTCTGGTCTAGTTTTGCAATAATAGAAATCACACTACTCATATGGTTAGAAACCACAAAGCAAACAAGCATCTGTCTCTTTTCTCTCTAAATATGTGAGTGTTTGAAAATTAAGCAACAAACTCCGCCTGTGTAACATGCTTTTTATAATTTGAATGCTTTCGCCACAATTTTAGGGCTACAAAGAAAACCAAAACAAATAATGAGACAGGTAAAAGTATGAAATGCATCATTTGTGCTTTGCTGTGTGTGCCATCACACAATCATGCAGACAATGTTTACAGGGGAAGAGGCTGAGCTGCCACGAGGGAGTATTGTATAAAGCTCACAGTGGGACTGGAGCTCTGCCAGCGGACGGAAGTGAGAGGAAGTTATTGTTGATGATGAGATTCAGTCAGAATGTTGAAAGACGAGGCTTGGAGTTGTGAGTGACTTGAGAAGTTTGGAATGAAATTGGAAAAGTCTCAAACGGGGGAAAGAGAAGGTTACAAAAAGTACAAGAACACAAAAGGAAGGAGAGTGTGATTGGGAGTCTGACCTTGTACACGACAGACGAACAGTCTCAGTCGGTCACGGCACGCTGAGTGTGTGTGCGTGTGTGTGTTTGTTTCTGGCAGCGGGGGAAGAGGTGGTGTCAGAGCAGAGCAGAGGCTAACACATTTCTTTAACCTGCCGCTTCCAGACACAATACCAACCATCACAGCATGATAGATGTACGATAACGACAAGGTCTGTAAATATACACAATATAAATGTGTGCACGTGTGGGGTTGGATTTTTTTTGGTCATCTTTGGTTGTACTTCTGCATGGAGTACTCACCCTGGATTACAGTAAAGTGAACATCATATTGTGATTATTTATTAATTTCCGTTAAGATGTGTTCTGAATGTGTCAATTCAAGTGAATCAGCATTATTTTTAACTTTCATCACTATCCTCGCGGACCGTCATTGAGAAAAATTAGTCACCACGCTAGTCTATTAAGCTTGCAGCTGGCGCCTGCAAAGGATTTAATAGCTGACCCAGACTGTGTAGCCGAGGAATAAATATTGTGGCCAAGCAACTGAGAAATCCCAGAAAGCTGAATTTGCATCAGCTCAACCGACAAGTGAAAGCTTCAATGAGCAGTTGTGAAAACTACAATTGCTGTTTTACTTCATAAGTTATTATCAGTCATTTATCCATCTAACATTTCTTGGAACTTGTGAAAACCTTTGTTTAAATTCCTCCAAACACAGGCTGAAACGAATACAGCAATTTGACCGGAAAAAAAAGGCAACCGTCAAGGCAAGCAGGGGGACAAAAGGTTTAGACAAATAACAGACTCGGAGCATGAAACAAAATGAAAGGGCTGACTGTGTTGACTGACACAGTGTGGTATATCTATTCCTAAGAGATGGAGAAATTATAAAAGGACTCAGAATGTTTCAGAAACACTTAATGATAAAATGTATTGCCTCAGGAGCAGAGGGTCCAACATGCAACAACAGGCTCCTCCGAGCCAGTTCAGGCTTCAGAGAAGAGCCAATTAATTCTCTCCTGTCAACCAAGAAGCTGAGACGCCTCACAATGAAGACTGACCTAATGAGCAGAGGTGGATACACCTTTGTCTTCCACTCTGGTGCTTAGATGTTAGGCTTCCTTCCTACATTCATATTCTGTCATGTGTTGTGGTCACTACCATCAAGCCACATTTTTGAAATGGGGAGACTGCCGATGGTTGGAAAAGCTGAAAAAAAAAGCTGTAAGACGGCCGAGAGTGAGCCCCATGTGTCCAACCAAGTTGCACTTGTCTGGTTTGGTCCACACAACAAAGTCCAAGGACGCAAGCCAGTACACCTGGCATAGATCGGCTCTGCACAGATATTCTGGATGCAAACAATAATAAGTAATTCTACTAAAGTAATACTGTAAACACCTGAGTGGAAAATGACTTTAACGTAGAAGCAAATGAATCACTAATTGAAACACTGCTCCAAACGTTACAGCATACCGAATGCAATGCATCTGCTTTTATCAGCTAATAAGGAGATCTTGCACTGTGATATGTACCAGAGATCTGAGACACCTAACTGCTTTTAAAAAGGTCAAGTCAGATGCATCAGACACAAATCATTTAAATGAATGCTCAAAGCAGAAGCTAAATGCTAAATAGAAAGCTTCCATTTGCTGTTAGTGTGGACGACCGTTTACAATTGCTGCATGCAACTGCATTTGCTTAGATTGGTTGCAAACAGCAAAGTAAGGTATACTTTAAAAGGTTCCCCGTGGAACCTTTCCCAGTTTCTGACAACTGAAGGCCACATTATGGAGCAATGTTTTTATGTGTGGGTCCCTGTGTAATTTGCTCTTGTGCTTGCGGTGGTCACATGTCAAGAAACACACTGATGTGCTAACAAAGGCAGAGAAGAAGAAGAAGAGGTCTTGCTAGTAAACCTGGGTGTAAACAATGCAGGTTTCACACTTTTAAGAAAAATCAGCATTGCAAATGTTTTATGGAGGAAGAAAATGCATTCAACACGTTTGTTGGACCATCCTGATCGCCACAAGATACCTTTAAAGGGATCTAAAATTGCACTTCCCTAAAGGAATAACAAGATTCATGTTTTAACAGTCACAACAGAGGCTGAGATGTCCTGACTTTTAGACTCTATGTAGCAATCATTACAATGGTAATTATTGTAAAGGTTTCATTCACAAATGACTGCACTGGTCTATTATAAACACAGGTTACACGAGGGAGTTACCACCTGCAAAAACCACAGCAGACAACAGCAGACAACAAGACAGACAACAAGAAGCTGAACAATTAGTCTTGTGGTTCCAGTTCATATTTCACATCTGTTTCTGCGTCTGCGGATTTGGTTTGAGTTTTCAGACCCACCTGGTTTTGAATGTAGGCATGAACCCGTTCAAGCATCCCCTCGCAGGTGTACTCATAGGGCAGAAATGGCTCCACCTGCAAACACAGATGTGCAAGCAGATTAAGAAACAGTGGTGGGAGGGTGTGTGTGTGTGTGTGTGTGTGTGTGTCCATAGAACCAAGCCATTGTAATTATAGGAACTGAGCATCTGACAGTTAATCAAAGCTGACATATTCATTAGCGTAATTGTGAAAGGCTTATATCATGCCACAAGCCTCGCTTTAAAACCAATTACCTAATACATCACAGGTGACAGCTTTGAAAATTGATTTCATTATTTTTAGTGATGACTACGTCAATATGTCAGACAATGGATTAAACTGACAGCTGACCACAGGTCAACCAGGCACTGAGGAGGCTGGCGATTTGGTACAGTTATCAGTGTTGCTGTCACTCAGTCTGACTTTTGATGGCAGGAAATAGATTAAAATTCCCAGAGAGCGCACTGATCAATAGCTTCTCCTCTTCTTACCAGGGTTTTATGCTAACAGCCTCGTAGACAACACAGCAAATGTGAGAATACAGCATGAAGGAAGAGATGTGTTTATACTAATTACTGAAACCTAGTGTGGTTTGATGACATAAATAATTATGAAATATATATCAGGATAGGATCAATTCTGTCAGGATTGCTGGTGCAGAATGCCCTCTGAATATCTCCCATGGTAGCTAAAGTGAGATCTCATTTTTACTATCAGGCCACTAAAGCACTCAGGCATTGAAATTGATAAATGGTTCATTTTAGTGTTGTGTTCCTTTTAGCACTTGCTTATTACTTTATTTCATGTGAATTTAATGAAATGTATCTGGCACTTCATCAGCTATTCTGCAATGCAATTTGCCTTTTGGGCATCTTTATATAATAGAATCACAGAGAGCGAGAAAAAAAATGCCTCATAGAGGGCGAACTGAATTCAGCAGTGGAAGAAACCTTCTTTTTTTTTTTAAATGACTGCTTAATTTATACACCTAAATTGACTGCGTCGCTCTGCCACAAATATATGTGAGCAGCGTTCATTATTTCATGCCATCATCGATGTCATAAAACGAAAACTTCATCCACGTTCCGGAGGCGAGCGATGCTGGGAGCAGCCGTGTCCAGAAAAAAGGCACACAAGCCCAGCTGTTGAGTAAGATCGGGCAGGTGTCACAGACATTTTAGTGCTTCTTTATCAGCTGCCTGTTTCCTCGTTTCCATCATGCACTGTTGCCATGGTGCCATTAAAATGTTTCAGACAGGCAGGCAGCTCTTGAGCTCACTGACAGAAGAAGCTATCTAACATCAACAACATGAGCAGCAGCACCGCCAACACACCTTATCCCAAAATGTGTTGAGTAAAGAACATTATGTGCTGAGCTGGCTTTGCATGCACAAGTAAACTCACTGTACGCTACCCAGACTACTGATTCTGCTGTGCTAGCAGCCATCTATATGTGTATATGAGTTTATAGTAGGATTTATCTAATTAAACTGAAACATTGCAACACATATACTGAACTAAATAGTTTTGGGAAATTAGCTTATTTGCTGTTGTAAGAGAGAAATGAGAAAATCGATACCACCAGCAGCAGCAGCAGCATTTAGCTTAGCACAAACACTGGGCCAGACTAGCTGTTCCCCTCTGCTTCCAAACTTTGTGCTAAGCTAAGCTACCCAGCTGCTCATGACAGCGTCATACTTTCGTACATACAGCTATGACACAATCTTCTCATCTGACTCTTAGGTAAGAAAGCAAATACCAGTAAGCATATTTCCTTCTAAAATACAAATATATACATGTTTACCATTTCTGAGTATGATCTGTCTCATAATAGTGAGAATGTGTCAAATGAAATGCACTTCTTTTTCTCCACCAACTGTGTCTGAATAGAACACACGTCCGGTACGTTTATCAAGATCGTGGAAAATAAAGCTGCTCCTAGTTCCACTTAGTCGTTTAAATGTAAGGCGAATCTTGCCCAGGCAGCCTGTGTAATTAGTATTGTTTTTCCTTCCACCAGGATCCACCTTTTAGGCCTTTACCAGTGCCACAACTGGTACTTCATTTTGCTTCTATCAGCAGGAAACATGAGGTCTGTTTAACACACCTGGCAGGTAGAGGCACACATGCGTCTTGGCTGTGGAAGAGGCTTGGCTGTGGCGTGGTTTTGCTCCAGTGACAGATTGAGCGCAGAGTGATTGATTAATATGATCTGCTGTGGATAATGCTTTCTGCCCGTGGGGCTGGCCTCTGGAAAGCTGCCATGTAAACCCAGGTGTGGGCACAGTTTACCTACTGAGCCGCTCAATATCTCAAGCAATTAGCAGTGCGGAGAGCAGAGAGGGAGCCAGCTAAGCATTTTGCTGTAATGTTGCATGCCGTGATTAAGAGCTCTATTAAAAAGGCAGAGGGCTTCAAAAGTGGGTTAGACCAGACTATGAGGTGGGCAAGAGCAAATGATCATTACTATTATGCAGCAGTGTACTGTGGTGGAAGACTGTATTTGAAGAGCACTATTTTATTGAGCGAGCAGTGCCGCGTTTGGAAGGCAAACGCCGAAAACTAAACCTACATTGATCCTCATGATCTCACGGATGGTTGCATCAAACTCTTCAGAATTATTGAAGTCGATGGTGACGACATGCGGCCTGCCAATATACTGCTCTGCATACGGATGCTGGGAGGACACCTGAGGGAGGACATACAGGACATATTCACAATCACAATACAACAACTGATGTCAAGATTTGATAGCGGTGGAAGTGTTACTTGCATTGTGCATAATGGAAAGTCTAAAACGGGTCGATAGTGGCAGGTGTGGACCGACAGGCAGACATGAACTGACTGTATTCTGTATCATTGCTGTTAACCACCACATTATTCTAGTGAAAGTGTTAGCTGTGATAATGACAAGTGTGTCTACCTTCCTGGAGGTGGGCTTCCCTCTGAAGAACTCGTGATTGAGAGAGCTGTGAGGGGGATTAAACTTGGGTTGTAGGAAGATGCAACCATTTGCTATGGCCTCCAGAGGGGCGGGACCTTCGTAGGGGAAGCCAAACCCAATGAACAGCTTGACAGGACAATGAAAAAAGGTGGACAAGATGGTGAGTCTATATGCTGAGCTGCTCATATCCAGGTCAACACTTGTGTAAGACTTAGTTCAACCCTACAAAAGCATAAAAACATCAACAACGCATCTCATGATGATCCAGATTGTGTGTATCTGAGCTCATGAAAAAATCAGTAACGTTCCCACCTTGGCCTTTCTGAGGAGCTGCTGCAGCTCCTGCTGAGGCAGCAGGCCGTGGTTCTTGACAAAGGCGGGCACCTCTGGGGGACGCTGCGTCTCATAGTACACTGTCCCATGGACCTCCATGTAGCGATGCAGAATGGCCAGGAACCTTTCCTTCCCCTTTGAGACGCACAGGGGAGGGTCGTAAAGTACAAATTTATCACTGCAAACACTGCTACAAAAGGTGGGTCATGTTCATTTGCATCCAAATGACTATTTCTTCAGTCCACCATATCCCTGTTGGTTAGTTTTAGTCTCTGACTGCTCACTTTGTGTTCGGCATATATTACCATGGTTTTCAAGACACAGTTCGTTTACACACTGAAGTTTCTCCTGCAGCACCGACACTGCTATGACCAGCTAAATTAATTGAATAAATGAATCGGTATTACACACACAACCACTGTTGAGAGAGCAGAGACGACAGGCCAAAGGTGTTGGGGAGGGCAGGAGTATAACCCCAACCTGAGCAATATACAGTAATTGGTTGATGGAAATGAGGCAAGCAGATCTAATGAGCCGCGTCTGCTCTTGTTAGCACTAACATCATAATTTTGGTAGCTGGTAACTACCCAGTACCTGTGAAGTTGGGAAAGACTTAAATCAATGTATATCTTCTGTGTTGCCCTGTGGAGACAATTTCCTGGAGTCATTTTACTGACATAAAACTGAATTAGTTTCTCAAATAGTGTTTCTCAGGGGACGTTATGAATTATTCACTAATGCTATGTCTTTGAGGCATAAATCATTTATAAATGTCATCTGAGTGTTATTGCTCATTTTTCATCTTGAACCATTTTTAATGACTTCAAACGACACGGAGATGAAATCACTCTCCTCCCAAAATATCTCTTTTGAGAACAAATATTGGTGGATTCGTGTGACCAGTTCCTATAGCGAAAAAGAAAGAATGACAGACCTTCTCAATCCCACTATTTCATTTATTAAAATCTTGTTTAAATGTCGTTAACATTTTATATGATATTCCAATATGCTACATTACAGAAGATGATATATTTAAGTTATATTTTTAACAGATCTAGATGTTGGGAGATATTTTACACATTTGAAGTCACTGTAAGCAACTATCTGACATGTTTCAATATAAGTTAGGCACACAGCATTACTGAAGTAACATTTTTTAGCCAACAAAAAGTCTAAGAAAAGTCTTGGTTTTGGCATAGGATCGATAATGCCTGTGAAAAGCAGGTGTACTTACCTGAAGCTGTGTGGACCCATCAATGATGCATCATGGGATGATGAATACGGAACAGTACAGGGGGAGAACAGAAGTATGAAGAGGAGGGCAGTGAGGAGAGGGAGGCAGATTTAAAGGAAAAGAGAGAATATGACATGAAGTAAGTGATTTTTTCCCTCTCATAGGACTTTACAGTCCCAAAGTCTCTCATGTGAACCTCAAAACTGAGGTAGAGGAAGAGACCGCTATCAACAAGGGAGTATTCACAGTCTGGAGAGACTCCAACACGATTGGCTTTTATGTCGCAGTCTTTGAGACTAACAAATGTTACACTGCAGCGCCAGTAGTTCTGAGAAACTGGGAGTGTTACGGCAGCATAGGCACATACGTAGCTGCAGTCAGATTCAAGTGAACCAAACCCTGGGGCGAGGCTGCAGCTCACTTCAAAGTTACAGTAAAAGTGAGAAACCTTGCCTGTAGCTCGAAGGGAAAATTCACTCCAAACAAAAACAATTGTTCCTCTAGCATCACACTTCAGGCCAGTTCCCTGCAGGAGTAACTTGTTCGCATGTAACATCTAGTTGTGTCACAGAGTACGTTGTGAAGGTTTGCTAAGGACAGTGATGTTCAAAATGTCTCCAAAGTTAGAATTTATCCAGATTTCAGCAGATTCAGAGAACCTGATGGAAGCAAATTGAATATTGTAACATAAAGTATGCATGATTTAGGGGAATAGTGATTCATGAGTTGTCAAAGTCTGACACTGTGTGCCCCCCCCCCAGACAAAATAGAGACAACTGTGGATTCCTTGGGGGATGTAAACAGTCAGTATAATGTTGCCATGGAGTCACTTCAGCTCCTGTCTCATTTGTAGTCTAATAAACAGTAAATTCATCAAATTCAGGTTAATAACAACAACGCACTTGGAATTGACAGAAATGATTCGTATTTATTTGCATGTAGAGCAGGGAAGTGAGATCCGACCTCAAGTGGTTGCTGGAGATGCATGTGGAGACGCATTCTAATGCCAGGTGTGAAGTGACGTACTTACAGCTGTCCACTTGTGATCAGATCATCCAAGACGCATGTTAATGCAGGTGTAAACTGGGCCTTCATTAGTTGTGGGCTACAACTCGAGGACTGCTTTATTTTAGCCTATATTTGTTTACATTTAGGCAAATTGGCACATTTAAAAGTATATTAGCTATTAGCAGTTTCAGTTTGCAGTGTACCAATGGATGTATAGACAACTATCACTGGATTACTTTGATAATGAAGAAAACCTAAAAATGTGATGATTGTGAGGCAACTTCTGGAGCGTCTTTTTCAGGGTGTATGCAGAATCCTGAAGTTAAATTAAATTTCTTTTAAGAACTTGTCAACATATTTTAAGACTGCAGTGCCATAAGTTGTACCTGGTTATCAGCAATACACCTTAACGTTTTTTAGATTCACAGAACTATACCAGTTAGTCAGATAGTCCGGGAGGGAACAAAACTCAATAAAGTGGTGACTAACCCAAAGGCGAGGTTTATTAAAAGTAATAATAGTCACATACTCACACTCTCTCACTCACATTAACAAAACATTTTCATTAACAAACATTTCTATTTGGCCTAAGAAATACAACATTGGCCATAAATTATATTAAATCATAGGCAGTCTGTCTGAATCTATGTTCCAAAAAATAATACCTCGTAAAATGCTGATTAAGACATTTTAATACCTTTCAAGGGTCTTAATTTTTGCTAAACTGATTTAATAACTTTTAATACTTTTTAAGACCCCGCGGATACCCTGCTTTCATTTATGATGTTTTATGTGGTAGTCATCGGATAAAAAAGATATCCCCATGGTGAATCTGCTCAGATAAATACAACTTCATCCTCCCACAAATTAGAACCACGCTACAAAAATCAGTTGCTGCAGGGGTTATTGTGCGATACTGACCTTCCACATGTTGGCTTCTTTGCCGTACACAAGAGCCATGTTGTTAACCTTGTTCCGCTGGATGTTCAGTCTCTCCGTCTCGTTCAGCTCCTCCGCCACAAACCCCATAAAAGAGTTATCTGGAGTGTGGGCTTCCAAGGACAAACAAAGCGATTGGCAATACAACGTTACAAGTCCAATTTCATGTCACAAAAGAAATGTGATTAAACTAAAGGAGCTGCTGTGGAGATGCAGACTTCTGTGCATGTCGAGAATACAGAACAACAGGAGCGCAGTGGGAATGTTGTAGAGCTGAAATTCATAATGTTTTATTAGTAATTATTATTATTATTAGTAGTAGTAGTAGTAATATTATATGTTGCTGTCTGGGTGATGATGCTACAACTGATTTCATCACTTAAATAAATAGTACAGCGTGTTTGCATTGGTCACCTGGTGGGTTGACCCTCACTGCGTTCCAACAATGAGGTGAGCACTTTCTTCTCTGTCATCTTTGCTATAGTTTTAATGTGCCGAACGTTTTGGATTGCAGCTTTCAGGACACAAAACAACACTATGAATTGTAGCACACACACACACACACACACACACACACACACACACACACAAAGGAAATCTACTACAGAAGGGAGATGTCAAGTGAGAAGGAGAAAGAAACAGTATTTTCGGGCAATTTTCAAACCTGAGATGAAAGCTGACATCTTTTCAGAGTGTCAGGCTTTGTGATAACAGTAAATACTTTAGAAACAGCAGGGCTGCCCAGTCTCGCTGAATTAATTGGAGACTGCACAAACAGCTGAAGCTTCTTCCGCCACCAATTTCAACAAATGTGCCGCGAATGTGTGTTTGTACATTTCCTGCATGCGTTTGTTCTTGTACGTGTATGGCTGGTGGTGTTTGGTCACAGAAGGTGGCTTTAGGCATCTGTGCAGGCACAGCTGTTCTGAACAAGTTCACTGTTCTGCTCGTGCTTTCAAATGCATGCCTGGTATGGCCTGAGGACTTCATAAGCATACACACACACACATACACACACAATATCTGCTGGCACTCTCAGTCACATAAAGACAGGTGTACGCATGCATCCAAACACGCCATGTTCCCAACAAGCAGATGCACATCCTCAACCTCAATAAGAGCATAGAGGAAGTCTGTGTGAGCAAAATTGAAAGATCACATACGGAACATGGTCATGTACTGTTGGCCGTGGAGGTTCCAGTAGCCCCAGTTGGTTCTGTAGCCGTGCAGGGTGGCGTACTCCTTGTGGTTGTAAGCAGGCTCCGTGCCGAAGGTGTCAATCACTCGGATGTGGCACCTGGGACACAATAAGAAATAGGCTGAGCTAAAATTAGAACAAAGTTGCCTCTTGCTTTCAAATAAAAGAGTCTCCCCTGAATGAGTGAGAGAACAAAAAGTGTGGGGGAAAAATAAAATTCCATTAGCTTGGTTTATATACTGGATGTGCACAATAAGAATCTGTCTGCATAATAACACGCTCAGAGAATTAGACCATAACAACAGCATGACGGCCATGTGAACACTTCCCCCGCTTCATTTTGAGATTATTATGAGAGCTCATCTCAGCACTGTAACCGTCTTGGTTTGTGAAGCTGTCACTGGTGATGGATATCCGTGTCCCCTGCCAGTCACCCCCCTCTTGCCGAGCAGAGCTTACGCGGGGCTCAAGGTGAGAAGTCTGAGGCTTAAATCACAGCTTTGTCTCACAGCCACCGCAGGGCCCTCCGCTGGAACAGATCATGACACAACCTGCAGATTGATTGGAGTCACACATGGCCCAATGCCTTTCTCCGAAAGACATTTTAAAAAGAGATGCTAAACTCGCTTGCCTCTTCGGATGGACTGGATATGCTTAAAATTCCCTCTGATAAAGTGAAGGCAACACGCCTTCGACTGCTTCAACACTAAAAACATCTTCATATACAGTATGTTCATTTAGTTTACAACGAGCGGCTTGAAAGAAGACATGAATAGAATGACATCAGTGCTTTATCAGCAGTGAATATTCACACTGGGAAGCCAGAAATCAATTGATGTAGTAGAATCTGAGAAGATGTATCAATGCCATGCATCTCTAATAAGTGTCAGGGCTGGAGAGGAAATTAAAGTGTTGGGCTGTCACTTTGTGATGGCTGAGGAGTGCTGGCCGATCAGCTGACCTTGGAACCAGCGAAGGTTTTCACTGCTGTTTTCTTGCTTTAGAGAATCAGGATGCATTATGGTGAAATGTGAAATGTTATTCAATATGTGTAGCACCCTTCTCCTAAGATGTGGAACTGCAATACAGCCACACAATATATTCTAACAACTGCATTACATCACAAATGATTAGCATTATTTTCACACTGTAATATCTTGCTTTCTTTTACTCTTTTTGTTTTTCAGAAATATATTTTCTTCCCAGAGTTGCAGTAAAAACATTTTTCCCCCCCAAAACTAAGAAAAACAAAGAGGCTTTGATTTTGTACTGTGACCGCTCCAGTGCTGAACAGCTAGACAGAAAATCTACCTACTGAGTTTACAGAAAGAGCTTTACAGAGCTTGGAACTATGGATTATATTAGTTTGTAGTGCGCAACTATGCACTTGTGTACACGTCAACTCATTCATTTTGAGCTGACAACCTACTCCAAGTTTCCTATGTGATGCACATATAGAGTAGAGTTTGTGATGCTGTGACAAAGGAAGTGACATCAACCCTGCAAGGCCTGCACCTGGTTGATTGATCACTGTGCAACGAGTCCAAATTGGATCCCCGCAAAGGTAGAGTTTTGCTGATGCACAGTGAAGTTACTGGCCTGTAACACCAGCCAGTCAATAAGCCAATAGTGAAGTATTTCATCAGAATGGAAATTACTGGTAGAAAAAATGGATGCAACAAACAAACACTGCACTTAGAGCTGGGTAAAGAAGCAGAAATGACAGTCTGACAACGCACACACACACACACACACACACATACACACACGCGCGCACACACACAGAGAGACTGACTTGTGCTTCCTCAGCGACAGTCCCATGTGCTGCTTCATTTGCTGCAAGCCATGGTAGTCGGTGTAGATGAGGTCAAAGGGCAGAGGTCCTGTCAGAGGGCAGCTTCCTCTTCCTGGAGGGACACCCAGAAACCTGCAGTGTGCACAGTTACATACAAACAATCAACATAATCCCGCAGAAGAGACAAATGCACACGGGGGGGTGAAAACAGAAAAAGAAAAAACAAATGCCGCTCCCTGAGAGAGTTTGAATAATCAGCTCCCAAAAAGAAAATATTTGGGCAAAAGTGAAATGCTGCAGGGATGCTCAGTTAGAAATAATGTGCTGCTGAATGTGGGTGCTTGAACAGCATCTCAAATAAGGTTCTTTGCATCTAAATGCTTCAGGCCAATGAAATTTCCCCACAGTCAGAAACCGGATGTGAGGAGTCTGATGGATGCAATCATAGTCTTTAAACACTCCATGACAGTGATGCTGCAGTTTTTACGTCTGGAAATGTAGACATGCATCAAAGCTGCTGCTCGAGCGCTGTAGGGGAATGAATCTTCCAACGTAGCACTTAGAAGATGCCAAGGAATTTGTGAACATTATTGTGATGACAGAGATGTGATCATTTTACACTCATGGCCATAAATGGCTACAAATCAGCTAGAAGACTTTGAGTCCACTCAGGCCCAACATCCAATCAGGTGACTAACTGATTTGTATTTCACTTCTCATAGCTGCTCTGTGCAATTTCTCCCATTTCTCTGAAAATGTGTGTGTGCATGTGTGTAACCCACCTGTGTTATGAAGCATGTCAGTGTTCTCAGCGAGACGAAGGCAGAGCCGCTCAACCAAACAATACAGAATTCAACGCTACAAGGCAGCAAGCAACGGGGAGTCACCCAATTTGTTCCGGCTCACACATGAAAACGCACATATTATCTGAGACATGCAGCACGTTCATTTAACAGATACAGAGGGAGGCTTGCTTTCAAGAGCTATTTGCCCTTATCATCTTGCCATCCGAGCACTTACTACGTAACTGTTGGCTACAGGAGAACCACAATACTATACTTTACAATACAATACTTTTGTGTGTCAGTGTGTCAGTCCACCACTTTGATCCAGATTGAACTATCTATAACTATGTGATTACCATGAAAGTCAGTTCAGACATTCATGGTCCCCAGAGGATGAACCCTGCTGAATTTGGTGATGCTCTGACTTTCCCTCCCCCACTAGGAGGCTGACACTTTTGCTTTTTATTGACATATCTCAACTATTGGGTGGATGGTCAAAATTTCAGTTTGTCCAATATTTTGGTTTATCACCAACTACAAATCTAGCCTGCAAATCAGCCTCAGCTGTACTTTGTGCTAGTCATCAAATTTAGCATGCTAACATGCTAAACTAACACAGTGAACAGTTGTTGAGTCACTCAATGTTCATTTTCTCATGTCTAAAATGCGAAGCATGACATTGTGGATTTTGTGAGGGCCCTATATAGTGGATAAATTTACACACTCAGAATTCGGACACTCAAAAAAAAAAAGGCGGACAGCAACTATAGTACACTATATAGCAAATAGGGAGTGATTTTGGCCCTGTGTATTAATCTAGTTTTAGTATCTTTTTTATATTGTTTTCCACACAAGGCACACACGTGAATGACAGTAATATTCATGCATATTTATGATATAATTATAATTTGTGAGATTGCATGTCAGTGTTGCATCGAGATAATGTGCCTTTGTTGCGTTGCTGTTCTGTGCAGTGAACCAGACGGGCTTGATCAGTCTCGATATCAAGAATGTGCCGTCTGAAAAAATCAGAAATGAACAAAACCAGACGAGAGCGGTTACACAAAAGAGCTTCATGTTACCAAAAAACAGGAAAGACTTGAATATAAGATGGTATGAATGTGTTGTCTGCTGTGACAAAAGCACGAGAAGCTTCAGAGCACTCTGCTTTCAGTTGGGATCAAGGTAGCACTTTGAGAAAAAATGCAATCAAAAGCCACGCCGCAGTTAAAATAACAGTACAGCAGACGAAGGGTAAGAACTAATATGTATACTAAATGCAGTTTATTGTATGTCAAAATAATGTGACATGAAACATTATGAGGAGGTCTGTGATAGAGACAAACTCTTGTATAGAATATTGTTAGAAATACAACAATACAGATGTGTAGGACCACTACACACACAAAAACACACACTACTATAATTGTAACTTGGGTTTCAAATTAGATTTCCAGCTACATCTACTGTGGCTTTCTCATACTGATACATTAACACAGCTATAAAGTAGAAACCAAATTACTCGCAATAGAAAATGGACTGGATCTTAAATATCTAAGACTTTCAAAAACACTGGAGCCTATAGATCTTTCTGTGGACAGTGAACATATTTAGTCAGCACTGCAGCCGTGTAAAAAACAGGTACTGCAGCCTAAAAGGTGATAATGAGCAAGAGTGTGACAGCCGACACTGCTTTAAGCTGCGGTCACTGAAAAGGTACACACCCTGGACATTCCGTGCTTACACAACAGAAAAGTGTTCTTCACTTAAGCTGATGTACAAACACATTGAAACAATGACATATATTAAGTTATAAGTTCAGGAAAAATTGGATTCCAAAATCAAATATTGGAAATTCCATCTGTTACACTTTACGTTCGACATTCCTCACAAAATATGAATATTTAGATTTTACCATTTAGCAGGTACAATGCTTAGTTTATTCAAAATCTTATTTAGTGTGTTAGCATGCCAACAATTGCTAATTAGTGTAACGCTGGTTGCTCTAAGCGTTAACTAGTTAAAACTACTTTCGGGACGAGGGAAAGCAAGAGCACGGGGCCGCTTCATCTGTGTCACTTCAACATTTGGACAACTCACAAGCAAACGTGATAGATAATTTCACTGTCTTACATCATATCACTCTGCCAATCTCAACCAGGAACCATGCACTATATTATGCTGTTCCTGAACATACTAACATATGTGGTTACCATTAATTAAATAATGCAAATTTCTCATTAAACCTGAGAAGGTAATCTCCAGAATTGTTGAGATATTTCAGTCTAGACCAAAGTGGTGGACCGACATTGCCATCCAATGAATCACGCAGCTAGAAAAAACAGAAATTAACTCACATCATACTAAAACAACTCTTACATACACAAGTGAAACTCACTTGCACACGCTAAAGGTGCATTTTGTGATACATTCCATTGTAAGTGCAATATGTCATTTCTGTGTGTGTGCTCTTTCAAGCATGCATTAGGTTTCACCCTTCAGAGGTTTGTGTGTGCTTTAGTGTGTGTGACGTTTCCCTGTGTGAGTTTAAGTTTGAATTCTGGCCTGAACGGACCCTCGTAGATGCAGATGTATTACAGTGACTGAGTGCAGAACTGTACGTGACTCTGCTGCTCATAGATTCACTGATATGCTGCTGCTCTTTGGAGGTTTAATTGGATATATGCAAATCTGGGCAAGTAAAGGGCTTAACGTACATTAAGGAGCCAGCAGTGTGGAAATACACACAAACTGTAACACACAAGCGTGCACACATATAGTGTGCATACACATGCAAGCACAAACATCTCTCTCTCTCTCTCTCTCTCTCTCTCTCTCTTTCACAGATGTTTGCACATACAAGATTAAAGGATAAAGCTGGCATTATTTTATCTTTTTTATCATTATCAACAAATCCCATGAAAAAAACAAAACCAACAATAGATTCATCCCACTAACAAGTACTGTCTGTGGCACCAAAACCTGATACAGCCCTTGCCTCCATTATTTACAGCACCATTGTCATTAAAACACTATTAAAAAACACATAAAAAAAAAGAGCCATACCGTTTCTTAATGGTGACATTTTGCTTTATTGTGATGAACATAGTAAATGTAGATTATTCCTCTCAGCAGCATAAACAGGCATCCGCTCCCATGAGCATGCTCAGTGATGTCTACCAGACACAGAGATGCTCTTCAAATATTAAAAATACAGTTACAGAGTTGTTTCAGAATAAATCACACGAGCTGTGTTCGTCATAATGAAGGACTATGTAACTGTGGACAACGTTGTGTGTCTAAATGCGTTTTAATGGGTTTTGGACGACCCTGGAGTTGCCATGGAGGCATAACCTACACCAGGCTCTGGCTATGCAGACAATAATTGTACAGTAAGGATAAATTAATCTTTTATTCAATATAAAGATAGGATAATGACAGCATTATCCCATTATGTCTTCAGAAAAGTGTTTTAATGACCTGATCTGACTTCAGAGAGGAGGGATAAGTTGAAAAAGAAACACTGCACAGAGCAGAAAAAGGGGCCAGTCTTACACATACATTTCCTGACACCAATTGACAACCACCATCGGGCACAATTTTTCTGTTTCACAGCTAGCCACCGGCACCATGGCAACTCACCAGTTTTGGGGAAAGGGAGAGAGCCGGGGGAAACAAACGAGCGCAAGAGACGCCGTCGTCGCACTGCATTACTTCTTAAAAAGGAAGGGGCGCATTGTGTCTAGCAGCGAGAGGGAATTGGCCGAGGACGAATTTCCAGGCACACGTGAGGGGCTGAGGCCGGGGCGCAAGCAGTTTACGGAGGGCTGCAGGGCGGCTGGAGAGAGGGCTCGCAGCGTGGGGTGAATGACATGGGTAGAGAGCAGAGCCGATGTGCTGCTGTGTGCAAGGCAGAGGGAGCGAGGTCTGGCATGCTAATCGACCACTTGAGACAGCAGGAGGAGACAAAAACTCAGATGTTGACGCTGTTGTGATACAGATACAGGCTGATGTGCCACTTTGATGTGCAATACCGGGCTCAGATTTCCTGTGAAAACAGCCGCTATCACAGAGCAACGCTCTCTCTTACTTTGCGTTGAACAGTTGTGCGAATTTAGGAAAAGAGTAACCAGGGCTCATAATTTTCAGCTTTTATTAAAAACAAAAAAGAAGTCTGGAAATATATCTGCATATATTAGGAGAAAAACATCAATAATGCAAACACCTGTGGTAAATTCAGAGTTTAGACTGTTTTGTGGAGTTTTGTTTTTTACTTAAGGAGGGACTGAAATGCAAAATCAGCAGCAGTTCATTTGTGTTTTCTCCCCATTTTTCTCTTCGTCTTTTTTTCACTTTCTGAGCTGTCAACATCACAAGGGGATTTTCTTAAACTGCAGTAAACAGTGTCCTTGTGCTGCCAAAAATATAACAATTTTGGATGTGTAGGGACATAACATGTGTGAAAATGAGCTAAAACTATTCTGGTCCTTTAAAAGTCAAGTATTTGTCTGAAAATCTGAAGAAAAAAAAACAACCCAGAGCCATATGGGTCACAAATATTTAAAAACTCTGTCCACAGTTGTATTTTAGGCAACTAAATGCTCCACAGTAATCAAAATTAAGGAATATGACACACAAGCAATGCAGTGTTAACTTCAATTAGTCACCATACCATCCAGCACTAATGCACTGAAGACAAACCTTTATGACGTTATCTCACTGATGGCCTACACTGGTTATTTTTAACAATGCTGCTGTTTTGCCTTTCATCTCACAGCACAGAAATAAAAGCACATCCCTCAAGAGGCTGCAGGGTGAGAGTGCATCAGCACAACCTGAGACTGGCAGCATAATAAGACTCTTTGCTGGAGCTTTGATTTCAAGCTTCATGCCTGTCATTACTTCCACCGTTCAGGCTCAGCACAATTGATCCCCAATTTGACATTGTTGTTAAATACTTTCATAGGGTCACACACTCGGGCACATCTGTATGCTTACAGGCAGATACAAGGTGGAATTACCTGACTGGTGACTGTGCTAATGTGCTCTGTCGACTGCTCCACAGAAGGCCTCCAGACGCAATTTAAGTAGCCACAGCAAAATGTCTACACACTCACATCCTATAGAAAAGTGGGAGAGCCTGAAATACAATATAGTATGTAAAAACAGTGAAATGATTTAAGCATGATAAAGACAGAAAGAGAGAGTGTGTGTGGAGCCATGCAGTGTGAGACTGGGATGTATATCCTGTGGGGTGCTACAGCGCTGAAACATTGGTTTCTTCGGATGATCTCTGGATCACAACACTACTATGTGGCAGTGTGCGCGTACATTACTTCTCCACTCTTCTGACAGAACCTGATGAACCTGACAGGCTGCAGCTACTTCTCCCCCCCTCCTTACTCTCCCCCTCCCCCGTCCTGCCTCGATCCACTGCTCCTCAGGTGTCGAGGCGCCATGCTCCGTCGCTGGTTAATTACCCGTGTCGCTCTGGGAGGAGATGAGGGGAGATCCCTGAGCGGAAGTGACAGCTGTCTTTGCCGCTCTGCAAACTGCCGTAGGGCCCTCCTGTTACTGACTGAAGTTATGTCACAGCCACTTCAGTCTCCACCTCAATTACAGTAAACCCAGGAAAGACGAGAGACAGCGAGTGTACTTCTTCTCTCACTCTCCATTTACATGGATCTGTCTCCCTGAACTTTGAGTCTCAAATTCATCCACACACCTGTTGTTAATGCTTTCAATTTAAGACGATGTACTTACTTGGGCAAGAAATAAGATTTCAAAATTGTCTAAGATTATATAGTTAATCATTTCTACTGTTGAATCAGACCTTCAGAGAAACACGTGCCTTTGATGGCAGATTGACAAGACTAAGAGTCTACAGGCATGCTAGCAGCTCTGTGAGTGCTTTGAGCTCAATGCTAATGTCAGCATGCTAACATGCTCACACTGACAATGGTAACACGGTGATGGTAATCATGTGTGATGTTTACCATGTTCACCATTTTAATTTAGCATGTTAGCATGCCAACATAACCTAATTCGCACGAAGCACAGTACAGCAGAGGATGCTGCAAATGTCATTAGTTTTGCACACATTTGGTCGTAAACCAAAGTATTTGACAAAAAGATTTGAGCGATGGTGGCACTAGAGGAAAGGTCATTCGGATTCATCCTCTGGGGACCGTGAACGTCGGTAAAAAATGTTGTGCCAATCCATCTACTAGATGTTGAGATAGGTAGGATACAAAGGATATGTGAAAACTTTGTCCTGCTGGTGGCGCTAGACAAAAAGTCAGGGCATCACCAAAGTCATTAGGGTTCATCCTCTGTATAATGTTAAACCCACCATCTATTCACTCTGTTGTGCAGAGAGGTATGAATGTTAGTATGTTTCAGTTTACCTGCCTGTCTAGTTTAGGGAGCAACAGATTCAGGTAAAAAAATAAAATAAAATATAGAATACTTGCAGTTGTATAACAATTACAATTTATTGAACAATCACAAGTACACTACTCCCAAAAGGATGTGACCAGTTCATCCCTTGAGAACATTTTGTGGTGAGTGAAAGGAGAAAAGACTAGATCGCCATTTGTTCAGAGACGAGGCCTCAGTGGAGCATCTGCAGGAAAAATAAGCAGGACATCATTTTGTAGAGAAAAGACTCTGGTTGAAGGACGGATGTGTGGGCATAACTGATGTGTCAATACAGGACATAGCAAAGGGAAAGCACCAGCCAAAGGGACTACTCAACGCAGCCACCAGAGAGCATGAATTTTGCCAATTAGAGGCAATTTTGTGATGCAAACCAGCAGCTTGAGTCCCACTGTAACTAAACTCCCGGTGTGGCTGATCCGCCCATCAGAGAAAAAGCTAACCATCATCAACAATCCTGTTCACATAGGAACCACAGCAGGCCGTCCAGTGATACTAAGCTCCTTTCTGAAGCCTGGGTGGAGAAGAGGAAGAGTAGGAAATGTAAATAGATACAAGCCTGAGGGAACTGTGGGAGCACAACCCACATTACAATCTGTCAATTTAACAGCGTGTGGGAGAGTAAGACTAAGGCATGGAGAGAAATGTTTCCTTTTTCTATTCATTAATAGTCACCGAAAGGGGATTTATGGGTGTTCAGCATTTGTCATTAATTGGCCAATTGAAGAAGCCCGTAAAAAAAAAAATCGTGGGATATGTACATACATATGTATATGTGTTTGTGGGGCTGCAAGCAAAGAGGGAATATGGCTGAAGCCTGATAAAGCCACTTGGCTTCAATTTCATACCTCCATTATATTTTCTCTGAGGCTGAACCTATAGAGACCAATAGCAGCCCTAATGGAACGCCACTGCACACTTATATAATTGTGCATATACCATTAAAACCGGTTCTCTCTGCTCTTGAACACACGCACACATACACGGTCTATATATTGGAAGGTATAAGTCCTAACCATGGCTGATGTTTCTCTGTGAGTCTCTGTAAGAACTTCTACATTCTTCTAAACATTTCTGATGGGGCTCCCAATGGAGACAGACTGCAGTGATTCAATACACCATGACACCAATTAGTGGGGTAAATAATAGCACAGCCAGCAGTAGCATTCCCACTGCGGCATCTTCCCCACTTCACTGATCTTCCTGGTCCGTTCTTATCAAAGCGGCTTTTCTTCACGGCCTGAAAGTTAAGATCAAAAGGGCAGCTCTAACTCATCAATGCCCTTACCTCTTCCCTACAGCAATGGACACAGCGCTCAATAACAAGCGCACATTATCATCAGCCTGTCTGCTCCAGCTTCACACCACCCACTGGCAGAAAAAGAATCGACAGCAAATCTACACGGCGCTGAGAAAATGTCCAGAGCAGAACTGGACCCATCTGCTTTCTGTACTCCTCTTATTGCACCTCGCCAGCGTGACAATCAATAGTCTTACATTTTTAGATGAAATCATCTCTGTGTGACTGGAAGGCACGTTGTGTACATATGTATCTGTGTGTGTGTGTGTGTGTGTGTGTGTGTCCACTCGCATAAGCACTTATGTTTGTGATGGCGAGCGACAAGCACGTTATCGCTCCGGAGTCAGTGAGCTGCAGCAGGAAGGAGGTGCACAAACCGCAGAGATGCTGTCAAGCCCTCAGGCTGAAACGGCGCTCTGCAGGAAGGAGAAATAGCTTATCTGTGTGTGGCCAAAGGTGATCGAAAAACAGTGTGTGGGCAACAGCTCTGCGATTGGGCTGGCGATCAGTTGCAGAGCGCGCAGAATGGACAGCAGAGCATTCAACAAATAAACTGAAAAGAATGAGTAATGGCTTGTACTTTCACAAAACAAACGGACGGTTCCTGCACAGATGCCCCAAAGAGTCTTGCGCTAAAACCTGGATGGGAGAAACATCACCACGCAAAGCTGAGTATTTTACACTGAGTGCAGCAGCACCGCCTACAGATTGGAAAATAACAGGATTGGAGAGGAATGAGTCAAATCTAAAAAGTTACCCGTGCAGCTCTTTGAGAGAAACCGAGATCTTGAGGTTGTGTCCCAGCACATGGAGGGCTGTGAGGATGTCAGCCCATTGCACCATCTCGCCCAGAGGGCCCCCCTTCAGCACCTTGGGACTGAAGACGTCCCCAGACTCCTCTGTCAGAAAGCCCACGTGAACTAGAATCTGAATGCAGAAGGGAAAAAGGAGAAAAAAGTCAAGGCAAGAGAAGAGTGGAGTGCGCTACAGCACGGCGTTTTGTTAACGCGATGTATGCATTTTTGTTAAACCATGTCTGCACTGTTATTGTAGAGAACGGGGCATTATTTCCAGCAATTTTGGATTTTGATATGCAGACAATCCCCAGTCCTGCGTGGTGAATTATTGAGATTTAGCGAGAGCTATTATCAACCAACGCTTCAAAAAGGACTCACATATAAATAAATTCAGATATTTGGCATGGAGGAGTGGTGTCAAATCTTAAATGTAATCGAGTATCTAGCGAAAGCCAGAAAGCAGAGTGACGGCATAGCCACGCCAACGCAACTCCTAAGAAATACAATCGACTGTGTATGGAGTTGAGTTGAAAATTGACCTGCTGAGGGCTAATTGATATGCTGAGCGATCCACGAGCAGTTAACTTGCTGATGAGGAAGGATGGAATTTCCAGGCTGTTAAATATGAAATGAAATTAGATTTTTGAACAGATGGCAGTATTGAATATTTTTTTCTACATTACTTTTGTCTTGTAAAAAAACTAAAAACAATTTTATTAATCCTCTAGACCACACATTTATTCACCTGCTATTTAGTGGCGTGACAGTGAGTGATAACTTCTCTTACAGTGCAACGTCAACATGAACCCTTTCGACACCTATTTGGACAGACGCACCAGTCATCACGCTGTCCCTTAGTCCTTGCTTCCAACAGAAAAGACAGAGATGTTTTTTATTTCCTCTGAAATCCCCCCAAAATCAATTCATATATAGCTCTGAGGAGACTAACAGATCATACAGCTGCAGGTTCATGTTTCATTTCACATCAGCACAGCCTACTTTAAAAAGACATTTTGAGAGGTGTCGAGGTACATCATCATCTAGACTTTTCACCATGTTTTACTAGCTGGTCCGGTTTGTATCTGGCTGAGCTAAATTGGTTTTGAAATGGGAGCGTTTCAGACATAAATCTTATAACTAGAAATGGCTCATTACCAGCTTTTTCCAGTTCTGATACCGACACACATCCAATTCGAAATGTCATCTCCAACACTGCTGACACCATGCATTTTCCACAAAGCTGATTAGCCTGCAGCGCTGTCCACACACGTGTGTACATGTCTGATGTAAATCTCAACAGCGATGCCAAATATGATCGGGCCAAAATCTCTGTTTGGGGGAGATGGGGAAGGCTTTTATAATTAGAAGGTAGAAAAAACAAAGGCTGTTGGGGAAATATCAGAAATGCTGCTTTTCCTCTCAGCCGGCTGGAGGGCCATGACGGTGTCTGTGTTTGATTGACAGCAGCTAGTAGGCTGCAAGAGTGCCGGTGTTACACCTTGGGGAACGACAGACAAAGTAAACAATGTTGACATATGTATATTGACATGCTAATGTATGCTAATTATCTCTCTAGCCTGATGTTAGCAGAGCACTTCTCCCAGGTGAATGTTTGTTTGGTAGTCATTCAACAAGCTACGGTGCAGGATGTGTGTTTTGGGTTTATGTTAGATAAGAAGGAGATGCTAATGTGCCTCTTGTGTTGTGTAGCAGGCTGCTGTCTGGTTGTTAATGTGACCATCTACCTATGATAAAACAGTCACAACACCCACTGTATGGAAATATGGTTTAAAATGAAGCCATTTGACTGGCTGTATGGAAAAATACATAGATGAAGAACTGACTGCGAAGATAGGGGGGCCTATGATAAAACAAAAAAATGTCAAATATAAGTTTATAAGTCTTTTTGGTTTTTGATTTTTTTCTCAAAGGACAACACTGCTTGCAGGGAAAACAAACCAGCAATGCAATTTCAGTGATTTGGAAGCGCACATATGACCTTACTATCTCACATAATCATCGTCACATGATGAAATTTTACCATCGCCATCACTAATCATTCATGACTCAAACATCACATGGGATATGGGATATCAAGTAAAGAGCAACACTGAAAGTGCAGTGCACTCTAACAATGGCAAGAAAACAGGAAGCAGAAAAAGAGAAAAATCACTCTTCTATACAAATCTGTCTATTTCTGTTTTCTCAACAGCGCTCAGTGATTCAGCGATGGAAGCCAAGCCTGCAGGGTCTGGTTAATGGACAGTAACCATTACTGTCAAACACACGATCCACAATGAACATAAACCCTCTCTCCCCAGTGGGGAAGAAGCAGGCATTTGGGAAGAGCGACTGTTATTTACAGAATGGGCTTTGATTTATCCGACTGAAAACTGGCCAATGAAAGAAACTGATCAAAACACACACACAGGGCTTTGTGGAGAGCTGTCCACGTCTTCCGAGTAAAGTAAAGTATCTACAATACGCTGCTCAGCCACTTCACTATGAGAAGCAACTCTACGTATGACAGCACTGTGCTATGTTAATGTCATCCATACATACATGGACGCATGCAAATGTGGTGATAAAGGGTCATCGATGAATGAAGAATGAAAAGAATGAAAATAAAAGAAGCTTGCCACAGGTAAGGTTTGTGTAATGGATCATTTCGGTACATATGCAAATCAATTGGTTACTGTATTGGTTACAGTATGTTCTTAATACGGTGCTGGCTGTACCCATAATATGATGTAAGATGTAAAGAGGGGGAGGTCAAGTATCTTGGTCATAATTTTACTAATGATTTAACTCCAGCAATTTATTATCACACTCACATGACTCACGTGCGGCCGTAAAAAAAACAAGACTCAAAATCAAAGAAAAAGAGGCTGAAATATCCTGACTTTTAGTCCCTAGTATGGGTTAAGCTTCCAAAACACAGAATCCAACACTTCCCATAGTGCAGCTGGACAGCATCTTCCATTAGACTTGCCTCATAAATGCCCACTTCTTTCAAACCCCACACCTCCAGTTAGTAAAGCAGGCTGTCTGCTAAAATTGTCTGTTAAAGTCTTGAGCCCCTAACAGCGATGACCCAGATGACATCACTGTGACATTATTGGGGTTATCGTTTTTAAATTAAACTTTAGGAAAAGCTCCTCGCATAGTCGCATAAGACACTACACTGCCGTTTTGTCACAGCCCCGGCTCCGAGGCTATGGCAGAACCGGGAGACGCGGGAGTATGCTAAACACGAAGTAATTTATTAACCACTAAATAAGCGGGAGGAATCTACAAAGTCAGTAGTGTAGGGAGTGGATGAGTGAAAATGTGCTGTATGGATGAGATCCGCCAAGGACTGGCTGCTGCTCTGGCTATATGCATGGGACACACCTGAGTATTTACCTGCTCATTCGGCCTGCAGTCCTGGAGGCAGAGAGGAAAAACCACAGGAGGGTGAACCAAGCAGAGGGACCGTCACAGTTTTCATTAGCGAACTCCTTGAGTGTAAAATAGGTGGAATGCCCCTTTAATGCATGATAGAGATACTATATACTACAAGAATGTTATGTAGATATTACAGTATGTCCTCTGGTTACTACTCTTGCACGTACATTTCCCATGTGTTGAACAAATGTGAAGGTCTCTCTCTCACAGCACTGTACGCCCCCCATTTACTGCTCACCTATAGTGTGAAAACAGCAGCAGTCTGAGTCACTTACAGCAATGCTACGAGGATGGTGCAGTGTGTGCCAAGATTACACAGTCATATGTTCGTCAGCGTCAGGCGGTGATAAGGAGCCTTGTACGCTGTATATAAATGTGTAGAGTAGAAGCAGAGAGCTGCACCTCTGGCGGAGCTTATTTGTCTACTTTGAGAGCGTGATAGTGATGCGTCATATCATATGGATGCAAACATTAAAAGCATCCTCAGTTGCCTATAGCATACTCTTATATTCTCCATGGGTATGAAACAGCAAAGGGAATCGATTGGTTGGTTGAATTCCCGACTGTGTCAACCACCACTGCACTCGGTTATTTTATTTTTTTTACCACTTTTATTCTGGACCACAAAACTGAGCAGCCCAAGGCAAAAGAAGACTGCAGGCACCCCACAGGCAGCAACAGAAGAACATTTCAACACCAAACAAAACACTGTCGTCAACACATCAAACTGGCACAAAACAGCAAAAATAACTCGACAATCAAAGGATGAAAGAGAAGCGGTTCAGCACTATCCTGGGTGCATGATATAGTATTATTTCTTGTAACAGAAAGCTTTAGACATTGAGCATTTGCAGTGTATTTCCTAATATGTGGTCCAAATTGCTCATCCCGAGGATATAAAAGGATTTTGCACACTTTTCTGTGTTAATTCATTACAAGTTATTGCATCTTGTAAAGGTTTTAACGTACACGCCAGCAGGGATCTGATGTCACTGCCATTTCGTCCGGCGTCTGTTCCAGCAGGCAGCGCTCTTCGACACCTTTTGGAAATGTCCCTGTAAATGTCAGTGGTGAAAGTGCACCAAAGCCAATGAATGTCTGCAAGTAGCTACTCCGCATCATTATCTGCTTGTCTCGGTAACTCAACATTCTGCGATTCACACCGAGCAGCCGAAGATAAAAAGGAGGAAATGTTAGTCCAACAAAATGTCACAGCTGTTCTGGTAACTTAACAGCCTAGCATGTGGGCATTAAAGGCCTGTCTGGCTTTCTCAGAACTGTTTGATCCAAACTAAGAGTTCTAAGAGTTTGTTTTTTCTTCTTTAAGGCTTAAACAGATGGATTTACTTCAAATTAAGAGCTGAGGAATATGCTTCCACAGTTAAAGATAAAACACGAAAGAAAATCTGTTGAAACTGAGAAAAACACCATCGTCTGCAGTCTGCTGCAACCACAAACACTTTGAAAAGATGAAGCCACAACACAGACTTGTTCTCTCATGCCACGCTTTCATCCTCAAGTGTGTGCAGAAGCATATTTGGGTGTGTAAAGAAAGGCCTCATATTCACCCTTTTCTGGTCTCTCCAGTGGCTGCGGAGCTTGTCATCCAGCCGTCGAGCAGCAGTAGCCCACTGGACTGCCAGCCTGCGCATGCGTCTCTTCATGAAGCTCAGCGATTCCTTCCCGGTGCCCACCTGCTCCAGCAGAGTCCCAATGTCAGACTGAAAAACAGCCTGGACGACAGGACCAGCAAGAATCACTGAAAAGGATCATGACCGTAGAGAACTTCTGATATGGCCACTGTTTCATTTCTACATGTAGATTTTGTGCAGAACTTCTACACCAGAAAAGATTATGCTGACATTCAGATTTATAACTTGGGGTGGGGGATACTAAAAGACTACTACAAAATAGACCTATTTTCATTGGGTGGTTAAGACTGTAGAGCACAGAGATCCTGCCATATCCTGTTATCTGTGAGTGCTTGAGGCTTGGCCTCTCAGACAGGTTGCCTGAGGGATTCCTGGATCGTCCTGATAAATAGTCTGGTCTCATTTTACATCTCCTCTTCTACCCACTATAATCACTGCATCACAGCGCAATACCAGAATGCGAGCATTAATCAATGGAGTAACTGCATGGGGGAGCACAGAGGACTTATAAAAATACAGGAGAAACTGATGCACGCAACCTGTCTGTCTCCCTCAAACACACACGCACACTATAAAGGAACCTGAGATTCTCTCAAAGGCAAAATCAATATTCAGGGCTGTACTGTACTCTCAGAATGCAGGTGAATTATTGCTCCCAAGAGCAACTTGTGTATAGCGCAGCAAAATGCAGAGTACCCAAGGGAAGCCTTGGGATTAGTCTCAGTGAATACAGGCTGGCAATTAGAGCAGAAGGAACAGCTGCAGAATGAGTTCACATCAGGGCCCACCGAGCTGGCTGCACGTTACTCTGGGGAGACACGGGGAGGACGGGACAAAGGTCTATGGTGGGATAGACCTGGAGGTGTGATTGTAAGCACAACACATCATGTGCTGCTGCTTAAATTAACAATCAAATGACGCAGGAAGGCAAACGGCAAAAAATGAAGTAAAAAAAAATGAAGTACTGAATGCTCCGCTTGAACTTTTAGAATAATATAAAGGAGCTCTGTAGCATTAGTGCTCTTTATTTTTCCATTGTCAGTCGTTGACACATTTTCAAATATGTACCAGATTCCTTGTCACTGCTAAACACCTTTGTTGGAATGTGAAGAGTACAGACTGCCACTGCTGCTCTTTCCACTCAGCAAAAATTGGAACTGAAAGAGTCTCATACTTTTATCCCAGGATCTTCTCCTCGTACAGAGCAGGTGTGAAACCATGCATCAGTCTCTAGTGCAGCGACATGCTCCACAGGCTAACTGTGTGGTTGTAGAATTACCAAATGACAGGAAATGGAACTTTGGGTTACCTGTCTCTTGGGCGGAGGCTTCAAGGTGGGTGTGGCTGTCTGGTTCCTCCAGGCCAGGGGGGGGCAGAACCACTCCACCTCGCTCAGGTAGACGAGGAAGGAGCAATCAGAGCCGTCCACACCATAAAAGGCGTAGCAAGGATCTGAGGTCCAACGAGTGCGCATCCACTGGAGGGCAAAGAACCAAACGGTTGTTTCTCAAAAATGTGAAGTTTGCTCCTTTAGGGCATTGCTTAAAGGGAAACTCCAGTATTTTCAAACCCTCTTTTTTTTATTTATTTTATATTTTACAAATGTTGGGGGTCTAAATGACTAATACTTACAAAAGGTTTTGGAATTGAGGGTATCCGCAAATGGACTGCAACATAATCTTTTGGTTTGCAATTGCGCCTGTGAAAAGTACGTCCACTAAAAGTGCTTGCTTTTGCCACTGACAGGCTCAGGCTGTTATTTGAAGTGTCTGACAGCGTCATTAAAAGGATCCCTACAGAGACAGACCGTTTTGCTAAAGAGTAAGATCCTTTTGTCTTCCTGCAACAACTCAACCTCTCGTGAGATTTCAGAGTGAGACATTCAGTTTCTGGATAAACAATAAGGATCTTACTCTTTAACAGTCTCTGTAGGAATCCTTTCCGGAATGTTGTCAGACACATTGCAGACGTTCACGGATGCCGATGGAGGTGATCTACTGGACCAGATCCGAAGGTTTTGGTAAGTATTAGTCATTTAGACCCCCAAATTTGTAAAAAAATAAAAATAGGGCCCAGGTTTAAATATACCGAAGTTTCCCTTTAATTAGCAAACTCTTACATTTGACTAAAGATGTAAAAAGGTGTCATTAGAGGCCAGATTGAAATGCATCCCTTATGTCCTCTCATCATTTTCAAGCTGACAAAAGGTGATCATGTGGAACTTTGCTGTCACAGTTTACCTCAACTTCAATTTGATGCCTCTGGTCATTTATTGTCAGTTACAAAAAAACAGCCATTGGCTTCCATTAATAATACATTTTATTTGGGTTAAGCTGACTACATGAACTACGTGCGGTAGGCTGCTAATAGTGGACATCCACGTGAGGAGCGAGGATTTCTCTGAACTCCGTCCCATATTTATGGAGGCCTACATCATCCACAGACATGGTTGTGATGCTAAAAAACAAGCAGCACACCTTGCACATGTATGTTTTTCTATGCATGTGCTACATCTGTATACAGGTGTGGTAGATCATCTTCAAATCTCAAGCTTTTCTTACATTTCTTCACTGATTTCCAGACATATTACTAGAAAGAAGCGTTGTATTATACACACTGCAATTTTCTGCTGCGGCTGCTGCTCTGGGCTGTAATTCATACAATATATGTATAATATACAGTTTGTTTATAAAACCTCAGTTTTATTCTGTTCTCTATTCCGTTTTTCTTTGCTGTCACCCGGTACAATTTGTTGCTCAGACAACACAGCTCTCCACTCTCACAGCTCTCTTTATACATCCTCTTATCTTATTATACCAAATGTGTGTTGCACCAAGGTGAGTCACAGAGAGAGGACAAGGGGACATTTGGTGAAATTGGTTGGACTTAAGTGAGATATGAAGACTTACATCCATCTTGCTGGGACAGTCCGGATAACGGGGATCTTTGGGAATCTCACATTGTCCTAATGCTCTGTCCCCAACTGGAGAAAAAGAAAAATGCAGGGTATTTATCAAAGCTTGCACACACCCTCCACGCTCAGACGACACCGGCACAAGTCAGCAAAGAATAATAATTGGACCCTAAGGTCGTTTATTGGTCAATCATGGTACACATATACACGTGCAGAGAACAATGCTCAAACATACTCATACAATCGCGTTCCACATTGAAATTTATCCTCTGCTTTTAACTCATCCGGCCATCCTTCCTACGAGGGGTTGCTGGAGTAGGTCAGCCTTCTATGGCGACCGGGAACCAAATCCAGTGCACATGCACTGTCCTGTCTTGGTCAGGGACAGGGGGCTACTTAGGGTTCAGTGTCTTGCCCAGGGACACTTCAACATGTGGACAGGAGGAGCTGGAATCAGAAAGCTGCGTCGTTTGGATTTTTGTTTCCGACGATACATTAGACATTTAAGTCAAACATAAAGAGGAAGGTGAGAAAAAAAAACATGCCAGCAAAGTTCATCCACAATATCTACAGTGTTTTAACATCTGTGGTCGATCAAATCAAAGTATCCATTTTGTATTTCTGTCATAAAGACAGTCGACCGTCATTCCATTATCTAGAAATTATTTCAATATGTCAGATTTGATTTAAGTTTACATTTTGTAAAACACCCAGCTCCATACAATAAATAGACAGAATTATCACTATCCTTGCACCTCCCTATTGGCCATTGATCAAACAGGACTTTACTGCATTTCCCATGGGCGTTAAATCTGTTTGTCTTTTGCATTACTATATATATATATATCCTCCTGCCTTTGAGACAAACAGAGAAAAATTAGAGAGCAGAGCTAGCTAACAAGCTGTTAAAGCTCGGCCTCCCCTGTTGAGTGGCCAAATCTCTGTTCCATCCCACTCACTGGATTTACTATAGATAGATCGCATTAGTGTGACTCATAAAAATCATAATCTTGCCCCTTTTTTCTTGCTCCCTTTTGCCTCCTCTTCCCATCTTTCCTGTCTCTTTCTTCTGCTCAGCTGATTCTCTTTCCTTTTCCTCTCCTCCCTTTCCCCTCCTTTCTTCTCCTCGACGCCCGGCACTAGCAAGCCCAATTAAAGGAGCAGTTTGCAGCTCCTCTGGCAGCATCCTGCCAAGCGTCGAAGAGCACAATCACAGACAAATGCCAGACATTTTGTCTGATTAGCATGATAACGACAGACCTCTCACGATGAAAAGTGCCACTGCCTGCTTCTGTCAAAACTTTGCCAAGTTCAGATTAGCCTTATTTAAATGATATCAGGCATTATGGCAGAGAAATTATCTGATGCATTTTAATGAGACTGCGAGCTGAATTAGTTTCATAAAGTCATGTAGTGGATACAGGAGAGGAATTGAATTGTGAATTAATTAATCCGATTTCAATAGTGCAGGCCAATGAAGAAATTGAGAATGAAGGCTAGTAAAGTAAACTGACAAGCCTCGATCCCATTAACTAGGCAGTAATTCATCATCATGATTAAAACATCCTGCAGTTGACATAGTAGCACTGCACTGTGCTGCACAGGAGCTCTTCCACACCGACACAAACACACGGCTTGCCATTTGCACAGCTAATGTGCCGTGAATGTCTGTCATGTTTTATGTGTTCAGCCAGCAAAGTGCATGTTGTGCGTTTGAATGTTAGACTAAATCCAGGCTTGACAGTCAGGCTTACGTGGGCAGAGAGGAAAAGTGTCTTCAGATTGGATGGATTTGAAATGGACAGGGGGGATTCATCTGAAGGGCTATGGCTATATTTGGTATTCTCCAGGTGTGTGTGTGTGTGTGTGTGTGTGTGTGTAGGTGTGTGGCCATGTGTTTTAAAATCATACCTCTGTTGCTGGCCATGCTGCGCTGCAGGATCTGCTCCACCCTCACTGCCATGTCAGACATGTTCTGGGCTATGGCCTGAATTCGCTCCACTAGTCCTATCGGCTGAATCCTGATCACCCACGACACCCAAACATACACACACAAACACAAAAAAAGAAGAGAATATCTAAAAATAATCCAGCAACAACTGTCTTGTAATGACCCGAATAATCTTCAAACTGCAATCAGGCGCCTTCGAAAGAAAGAGGACACCACATTGCTTTTACAGCGTCCTCCCATGCAGCAGTATTTGTTGTGTTTCCGCCCTTTACGGTGAGCGTGAAGTAGTGGCAGAAATGCTAATTATCAGGAACTTGAGGCGTGAAATCGAAAAAGCTTTTAAAAACACTGGCAGATAATTTATTTGTCGAGATAAAAAAGTAATTCGGCATATTAAAGCGGGTCCAAAAGCAAAATACAAACAGAAGACAATTAGGTTGATAGCAAATGTGTTTTAATGCACTTGACCTCTGCAACCTAAAAGCTGTTGGCAAAACAATCAGAAACCAATATTTACAACAGGAAGTTCTGCATGAAACACAGAGAGAATAAAGAGAAGACAGAAGACCTCCGTCTTAGTGAACATTACATCTTACCCCAGAGCCCAAGTTTATCAAAATATATTCCTAGACCTAATAAATAAATGTGCGGTCTTATCAGAAACAAGCCCATGACAAGGTGCAAACACCAAGAGAGAAGAGACGTCACACCAAACTTTATCTTTCTGTGTAGAATTGAACCTTCAAAGTGAAACGGGCAAATGTTTTAGCATTTGCTGCATCACTGTAGGAATGCTGTTCAGCTACCTGCATTAATGGTTAATGGATTGTTGCAATGAATTATAAAACATTCTTGAGAAAGACCTCTGCCTCGTCTCAGTTAAAAACAAAATTCAAAGAGATCCTATTGGTGTCCGAAAGAGGGGAAAAAGTCAGGTTGACTTGTCAGAAATCTACTGTATGTGCAGCAAGGACGTTCAACTCTTTATGAAGCTTGTAGAGCTGCAGCTAGCAATTATTTTCATTATTGATTCATCTACAGATTCTTTACACACTTTTGGTCTACAAAATGTCAGCAAATAGTGAAAATATTCAGAAGTTCAGTTAACTGTCATGGAAGACTAAGAAAACCTGAACACGTTCACATTTGAGAACCTGAAACCTGTGGATTTCTGCCATTTGTTTGAAATATTACAGCTAATCAACTATAATATTGTTGCTGATTAATTTGGTTTGTAATTGATCTACTAGTATATTAATAGACTAAGCCACAACTAACAATTATTGATTATCTGTTGTTCTGCCAATCATTTTATGGCTGGAAATAGTGAAAACATTTCCCAAATTGATTAAAAATTGTTTTTTGTCTAACCAACAGTCCAAAACCCCAAAGTATTCAATTTACAAACAAAAGGAAATCAGCAAATGTTTGACATTTTGCACTTGATAAATGATTGACTAGGTGTCAGCACTCCAACCTATTGTTGGAACTTTCTGTAGAATCCTATAGTGACTGGGTGGAGGCTTTAATTTTGGTGGAAACTCAGTTCAATTCAATTCAGTTTTATTTATATAGCGCCATATCATAACAAAGTTATCTCATAGCACTTCTTAATATAGAGCAGGTCTAGACCAACTCTATATGTATAGACTCAACAATTCCACCATGAGTTGCTGAATTGCTGCATGTCGGAATCTTTATAGATAAACATTTATTTGATACTTTTTTTAAAAAATTATAATGTTATAGCATATACTGTATAATAATGGCTTTGGCTACTTTCCATTTAATTCAAGGTTTAGTGTTTAGAGCAAACGTATAGTGATCATTTTATTTTGAAACTTAATGCATTTCTCTTGCCAGCTGAACTTTGCAGAGAGTATTTTGCAAGAGAAAAACTTTAAATACTTTGTTTGCAGTCAGTGGTGGATCCCATTAAAGTGGTGGAGGGCGGTCCTTTGCAGTGTGATCCTTCTCTCAACACATATTCACACCCACTGGACAACATCCAACATGCAGCAACTGAAGAGAAAAGTGAAAACCTTTGCACATCAACGCATGACTTTAATGACCTCTGTGTTATAAAATCAACCAACATTCATTGACGGAACCACTGCATCATTGCCCTGTTTTACATGAAAACAAACACTAAAATGAATCATTCTAATGAGCCCATCTTGCTGTGTAGAAACATTTCTGGGGTTTACGCTGCTCATTAAACAGCTCTGAATATATAAAACACACAAACGACTGGAATAGTGGTTTGGAGCGGGATGCAGATGAAGCAGGAAAACCCTGATTTCATTGAGGCAGCATGTATTTATTTGTGTGTGCCAGCAGGAAAGCAGTCTTACTGTGCTTATATGCATAATTTAACATAATCCCAAACCCCAATTTCATTTTTCCACGTAGTGCCCAGGAGGCAAGTGGTAGCCAAACCTTCTCTTCCATCCTTTAGACTAGCAAGTCAGCACAAACTAATTGCCAATTACACAGACAGACCGTAAAGTACACACACATACAGAGCACTGATTATTATGCAGTGGCTTGTGCAGACTGACAGTTGTGGTCTCACACAGAAAACATCCCATATTTACACTGCAGGAACGCTGACCCAGGAGAGGCTATCAGCAGTTGAAGAACAAGAGGACAAACTCATTACCTTTTAACAGCACACCAGGTGGGCAAAGTTTTTCTTGCCTGAAGATCTCACACTAATCTCTGGGGTCACCCCTGACCCGAAGCCATATAGAGTCTTTTAATCACCTCAGTGGGGTAAAATGAAGCCAATAAGTATCGGCATGAGATACATTTTCACCACCATGTTGGTTTTGAAACTATTTGGCCTTTTTCCATTTCCAGTTTAGCCCCTGAGAGGCCAATTAAATGACTGTTAGAACTAAATGCCTGAGAGTACAGGGCATTTTGTAGGGAAAATTAAACTCTGCACATAATTATTTTTAACTACAGTTTGATGTTACACTTACAGAGATTTGGCCAGAGTACAATAAATATTGTCCCCCCAGGCTTTTAAAAAGCAAAACTCAGGTCAGGTACAGCGTTGCACCTCTTCTGTCATTGTTCATTATTTGCAGTGAGCAACATGACACACAGTGGCCAGAAATACTGTAAATTGCAAATATAATTACAATGCCTTGTAATATATCACCAGTGGAGGTTAGGTTATTGTGTGCGGCAGTGCAGTCTCTACTGAAGTGGATTTCAGAACAGCTATTTCCCGGCTGTGAGGATGAAGGAGGTTATGTCCAGGAGGGAAACGAAACAGCAAAGGCAGAAGCAGGAGGGAGCGTCCTCTCCTCAAACCCTGAGCAGGTGCGGGCATGAGAAAAGGTCTGTTGCTATGGCAACCGCAGAGCACACACACACAACTCAGGGCTGGCAGCTTCGTGTCCAGCAAGACCCCTGCTCTTCCTTTTCTTTTAATATATGACAGTCTCTTTCATCTCTCCAGCTGCCCAGGGAGAGGGATGGGGTTTGTTCAAACACAAATCATCTTCTCCAACACCGGGTTTCCACAGCACGCGGCTCTCTTCGCAGCATGCACCTGCTCTACTGGGATGCCCCAGGGCTCCATAGTTGGCCTTCATACTTTCTTCACGCTGCATCTCCCAGGTCCCCTTCAGCCTCCATGATTTTATCTTACCATTAGTATGCCATGGAATTCACCTTTGACACACAGGCTGAGCAGGAACGCTACACAGAATACTCTGCATTCCACCTCGAGTTCAACCTTGACAGCCTTGAGCTGCTGCTCATTCCCAGCCTACTTCAGCATCTTTGCATACCACGGACAATACTGCAGTGACCACCTCCAGAACTTTTAAATCAGCTAAATTGAAATGCCCTTTAGTCAAGTTATAAAGAGTCCTTTAGTTGGCAGGTCAGCTCTCACCAGAACCAGGTCTGTAATAATAATTAGATCATATCCGTACAAGTTACAACACCTGGACATTCATCAACTGCATACAAACTATTCAGCGTGTACTCGATACGGAAGACCTTAGTACTGATTTATAGTGGGGCAACGGATCGCAGTTGATCCATATAGACCTCCCCCCACAGTTCTGCACGTATGTGAACAGCGGATTAATTGGAAAGTTTAACCATCATAGTGTGACCATTGTACTGCCGCTGTTACCTACTTTTTAAATAACAATTCCCTAAATCTCAATGCAGAGTTGCAGTGTAAAGATACAAGACAGATTAATTAATTAATTAATATATATAATATAATATAATATATAATATATTTATTTACTTACTTTATTTTATTTGATTTGATTTAATTTAGAATAGCTCTTATGACATTACTCTCCATCTTCTTTGATATCAAACAATCCCACATGACAGCCAGTTGCCTTTTATATTAGTATCTGATGTGAAACACATTAGAAACCAAGATGCTGTACCTGTCCAGGGCCGAGCTGAGCTCATCCAGCCTGTGGGTGTCTGTGGTGTTACCCAGTTTGGACAGAGCATCCATCCTCTTCATAATGACCTCCAGCATGTCACTGATTTTCCTCAGCACCCCACGAGATTCTTGGCCTCCAAGCACTGAAAAACAGAAAGAGAGTATGAGACAAATATTTAGGAAAGAAAAGAGTTAGGATGAAAAATAAACAAGGCGGTAACGAAGTAATTTTAGAGCAATGTGACAAATGATACATTATTACAAAAAATATGATTCAAGTATGAATTTGACAGTTTTATGGCATGGTGTGTCTTCTGTGTAAAGTCACATTTTATATGACCACATTTGGCTTTATATAATGTGGAAAACAAGGCCACAAGAACAAAACACACTGCTTGCTGTTCTGATTACTGAATATAACATTTTTCTTTTCTGTGATATGATGTACTGTATACCAGCAGTTTAAATTCACCACTGTAGGACAGGCTCACTCACTCACTCAAGGTCACATTTTAAATCCTTTTATTTTATGTCCAATTTTACCGTTTGTTTACTTTAAAAAACATTCACTTCAGTCTAGTTTCTACCTTCTTTTGATGTTAATTACTAAACCAGGGGCCAGCTTTCCAGCAAAACACAGCAACGGACAAATTAGTCTGGCGGTCTTGGTTTTGTCTTTCTGCTTGGCTCAAATTATCAACGACCTGACCGGTGGTGAACCGGACTGATGTTGTTAGCGAACACCTAGTCAATTAAGGAGCCTGCAGCTACAAACAATAAGGTCAAAGCGGGTCTCAGACTGCATCGTTAGTGAATCAAAGTTTTAACCCTGCACCTCTTTGATCACATTAAACTCTGCACTCAATGCTGCGGAGCGTAATTACTAACATGTAATTGCATCACAGTTCAAAATCGCCAAAGGGTTCATGTGCGCCGTCGCTGCTGAGAACACACAATTCTCAGCAAAAAGTTGTGGTTGGAAATTCAAGGGATCAAGATAAATAATGCTACTCTTGCGACTTGTGAGTGAATTTGTGGTTTGAACTCCGGAGAAAAACAGCAGAAACCAACAACAGGCTCATATTGTTCTTGGTTGACTGTGAGTGGAAATAAAGCCTCACCTCTCAGTGCTCCCTCATCAATTGCATTAGGCTTTAGAAAGTGCAATGTGTGCAGACTCACTCCTCCTGTCAGAGTTCATTTATCACTGGCCAGGCGAAAGTCACCTTTCGCTGAGAAGAGGTTTTATTACATCACCAGCAAATAAAATAAGGACAAAGAGAGAAATCTGCCACTTCTCCTCGCCTGTGTGTATGCAATGTGTGTGTGTGTGTGTGTGTGTGTTGTTGAGGTTTAACATTAGAAACCAGAAATACAGAAAAAGGTTGCAGGGGTATACTTCAGCTCAAGAATTAAATGTTTTAGGGAGAGCCCAGATATCCCCCTAAATCGCTTCCCTTTATTGCATGCGTACATATTTATTCTGCTTTGGCTTAGCACAGTTTCAGTCAGTTCAAGAATATCTTCAGTCAAACTGGCCTAAAGACGTCTCGCTTTGCATAATTCAGCAGTTAGACAACACATTTTCCTTCCATAGACAGAAAGAGAGAGACTAAATTAATTCTCATTCAAACTTGCAGCTGTACAGCGGCAGTTTCAAACAATTTTAAAAGAAGAATGATACCGGATAGGAAAAAAGGGAGATGGAAAAGGGATTTAGGCAAGAGTAAAGCACTGCAGGGTAATATATTACTATGTATTGTCCAAGTGAACACTCCCTGCCCATTGCTGCCTGCCTGTTGCGTGTATAACTGCAAGGCCAAACCTGGTGCAGCAGAATCTGCGGGAAACAAAAAAATTCGGATTCTGAATATTTGCTCAGTTCAGAGGATCCTCTAACAGCAAAGCCTCTGTTCGCTAAAGTGTGGGAAGAACTCACATTTCTCTCACAGTAATGCTCCTCCATCACCCTTCCTACACAGTACATTTTTAGAACTGAGCCTTATATATGTTTGCAATCAACTGTTCATCAGGCTCCTTTTTACTCTCGCTTCCTGCTGCCTCTTGGGAAACGTTGGCAAAATGTGTGGTTTTTTTTGTTTTTGTTTTTTTTCTATCCAACGCACAGTCCAGCATGCTGACAGCGGTCTAGCAGGACCTGCCGCTGTTTACTGTGTGTGCTAATGTAGCGCCTCCTCTGTGTCATTCCTCATCTGCTGGTTAATAAAAGGGCCAATTTAGCAGCAGCTAACCTCCTTTAACGACTCAATTTCGGGAGTGCCCCAGCACAATCGATATGATGAACAAATTCCAATTAGATCACCATTTGTGCTGTAGCTTGCTGTGTGCACTGCGAAACACTGGCCAGCCAGCTGTGAACAACTGGCCTTAGAAATACTCGCTGGCTACACAAAATCAAGTCTGAAGAATGTAGATTGATCTTGATTACATGCTATATGCAGCACCTAATGTCCCTCGCACTCTATTTTCACTGAGCAACACTTTTTCTAAGACAATGCAGATTTCATTAACTACTTTCAGCCTTTTACCTCTCTCAGTGATCTGCAAGCAAATTCATCCTCCTGTCATTTCAGACCCTGCCATCCCCTCCCTGTTCAGCGGTTGCCTTCATGCTGTTCCCACTTTTCACCTGATCCCCACAGTGTCACACCTGGTCCTCCATCAGCTCCCAGTTGGGCGTAGTTCTCCTGAATATTCTGCAGAATCCTGCCTGCCAATTCGCCTCTTATGAACGGCCTTAGTAAACTTCATCTAGACAAACCGTTCTTGTCTGCGATTCCTGCTTCTAAGTCCTCACACCCGTTTCACTGAGCCACTGATCCCAAGCACTTTACTGCTTGACTGACGGATTAGTATTAAAACGTCTGCCTGCATATAAAGCTCATCCTTTGGACACTTCTGGAGACCCTTCACACGAACCAATCAATTGTTGATATGTGCAAGAAATGACTGGGTACGAATGCAATAAGTCCAAGTCAAACAGCGAGAGGTGCCAGTACTTTCATTAATCAGTCTATGGTTCATTTAAACTGAATTCTCAGATCACCTTCAAACAAAACAACAGACTGAATGCCTCCATCACAGATTCGGTTTATTTCATTAAAATCCACAGACAACGTCAGAATCAGCAAGTTACAAGATAACAAGAAAGAGCAGCAGTGCATCTGACTGTCTTGGCCCCCATGCAGTGCGTGGATTCAGACTCTCAGAGGGAGGCAACACTGGGCTAATTCTACCACCAGCAGCTCCAATTTTCACATGATGTATGTGATCTCTGCACAAAGTGTGTCTCATCACTCCACGAGAGGGTGCATATTTATTCCCTTTTAAGATAAAGTACCTGGATACCTACAGAGCATGAGCAACTTAGCATGTTGCTTTAATGAACCGTCTCTTTAAATAAGGACAAGCTCATGAGCTATCAGCCACAACCACACACAAACACACGTGCACCTAGGCACACACACACACACACACACACATAATGTATGCATGAAAGAAGCAATAACGTTGCTACACTAACACCAGTCTCACCTTATTTCTGCAGGGAAGCGAAAAGACGAGCTTTGCCAGAACAAAAGTTATGTTATATAAGTTAGCCCATGCAGCAAAAACGGGGGGGGGGGGGATCTCCCTCCACTGTTACATGTTTGGAAGACGTAGCTTGTGAAGTTTCATTACACAAAAACACATTTCAGTTGTTGCTGGCTCAGGTGTGATGCAGGTGTTGAGCAGTATGTGGACAGCACAATATCATTACGTGGTAATTAGCGCTGCACACACTGTAAACACCAAGGAGATTCCTGATGATTAAACTGTGTGGGCATTTTGCCTTCTAATGCAGTAAAAGATATAGCTTTATGATGTCTCATGTCAAGTTGTATTTTACAGTGAGCTCAATAAAACTGAAATGTGGTGTTTCAACATTTAATAATTTATTCTTCAACAAAAATAAAAATTGATTGTACCAGTGTCTCGTGTCGTGATTTATGCTTTAAAAAGTCTCTCTCCTCCCCATTGGCACAAGTGAGAGCCAAACAAATAAATCCAGCCGTCCCCGATATGGAAGCTGGCTGGCTGGCTGGCTGGTTTTCTTACTGGGGGAACTGAGGGTCAGACCTCGCCATCTCACCTGTGTCCAGTATACATTCATGCATCCCCTCCTGACAAACACACAGATAAACCTTTCCCCGTCCTCTCACGCCTAATTCAAACATTCATTACAAAAAAGCCTGATTGAGTTTCTCTCTTCTTTTTGGCACCTATGGGCCGAGGGAGCTGTCAGATCCAGAAGCTATTAGAACCAGGACCCTCTGTCACTTATCCTCTGGGCAGCTCCAGCCTCTTACTGTGCTCGACAGCCTGGAAAAGGGGAAAATGCCTGCAATATTTTTGTCCCTTTAAACGTAGCTCTTTGCAGCTTCATTTAAAACCTGAATCTGTCTTCTTCCTTAAAGCCATCTCCCCTGACTCGCCCCACAGCGTGCGCACATAGACCAGCACGTCGCATCACGAAGCATAGTGATGTTTTCTTATACTGCACACGCTGAAACACTGCATCCTTATGTTTATTGATTCACCACAGCTTTAAAGCATACTAGCACACCTGGCGACTTTTAAGGGCAAGGAAAGGCTGACTCAGACACATAGCCCAAGGTCTGTTAATATGCCCACATTAAAAAACACACACAGTATTAAATGTACCCTTTTTCACAACAGACAAACATTCTCCAGTATGGGAATTCAGTGGTTTTATCCTCTTTTGTGCTCTCACTACTCAGACTGTGCGGAACCATAAAAATATGATGAGCATAAACAGAACATGCTCACATGAGCGCAAAAAAAAAAGAACGCGAATAGAAAATGCCATCTAAACCAAGTGTAGAAGTGAACTTCCTGACCCAATTTCGCAGCTCATCCTACATAGCTGACAGTGCCTGATCAACAATGCACAAGCATGCTCCAAAACCTGCCTATCAAGTTTACTTTAAGCTAATATTATACAACAACGGAGCACAGGATGTTGTTCAGTGTTATTTATATAGCGCCATATCATAACAAAGTTATCTCATAAGCACTTGTTAATATAAAGCAGGTCTAGACCAACTCTATATGTGTAGACCCAACAATTCCACCATGAGCAAGCGCTAGGCAACATGCATGGTTGTGCATTCATTACTTGAAAATGATCGTGTTTTCGTGTGCACTGCGTGTATGAGCAGTGACAGGTGCATTTCCACATGCAGATAAAAAAAAAAGCTAATAATATTGCAGCAGCTAATTTACAGAAACAGCTGTAATCTCAACTGTAGTACTTAATCTCCCACTGCCACCCCAGGACACAATTTAATCAACTGATAGGGTTACACAAACACCTCTACACACAAAATTAAACCAACACCAACCGTTCTTCTCAACAGCCAATTCTATAAAAGACTAATACGCATCAGTGGTGGCAACGGTCCAGGGCAAAAAATAAATGACAATTATCTCTGTCTTAAATTTGTCTCTTAATGCCAAACAATAGCACAAAGAAGAAAAAGAACAGCATGTTGTTGAACAGCCGCACTCTTAAATGTCTCCAAAATGATGCTTTAAATAAATGATGCTGAAGCCCTCAAGGCCGTAAACAACAAAGCAATCCGAGACAGAGAAAACGTTTTTTTGCGGCTGAGTGTGGTCAAGTGTCACTGCCCATCTCGGCTAAAACAACAATCTGTACAAACTCTGTTGTTGTACCCGCCTCACAATCAACGAGAAAACAATAAATAAAATCACTGGTCTTCCCACCAGCTGACAGGCAATCGTGAAAGAGTGAACAATGAGCAGTATTCTTTTATTCACACCTGCACACACACACACATACACACACACACACACATACATACACACACACACACACACACACACACACACACACACACACACACACACACACACACACAGAGCGAGCCGGGCAGTTGGCGAAGTCGAAGTTCCATCAGCAGCAAAGGTCAGTTTAGTCTATTCATAACATCTATACACCTTCCATTTCAAACGCATTATTTATCCCATTTTTCATTCAAATAAAAAAAAAAAAGTACTGAAGCTCACAGCTTTGATAGACCTGCAGACGCCGCACCCTTACCAGGAGCCACGTCAGGAAAGACTCATTTTCATGCATCACGTAGTGAAGACCGCTGAGGCATGAAATACAGAAAAGTTCTGTCAGCGTCTGTGAAAGGATCGCAATGAACGGGATAGTGAACGTGACGCTCCTTGCACACTTGATGCTCTGCTGCTGGACTCAGTGATGGATTGAAACTATGTGAGAAAGGCGGGGGTGGTGGGAGGGGGGGTGTCTTTCTACGCTCAATCCTGTGGAGGTTCAGCAGTCCAATTGTGGCAATATGCTTTCAGCACTATAAATATAAAAAAGGGGAAAATGCATGGGTTCAAATACAGGAGTCATCTGCCTTCTTTGAGATGCAATACTCTCTGTTTGCACGGAGCAAACGCGTATTACATGGAGGATGGCTGTCAAAGAAACCTCAAGTAATAGTAAAGAGCTTGCAGGTAGGAATAGAGAAGGCATTAACATCTGAGCCATTTAGTCTTGCTCTGACCGGGGTAAAAACCTGAAAGCATCCTGGGCCTATTTCTCCCTTTGTGGCAAAGCTGCGTTAAGACCCCTGTGGTCAATAGGACACACTGTGAAGGTGGTCTTCAAAGAGCTTATTAGAAAGCTACAGTACACCTCTGGAGCCTTTAAGATATCTTGGATCAAATGCCTCCGACTTTCATGCCTCCCACTCTAGTAGAAATAGTCTCCTTCTGCCCCCCTCCCCCTCTACTTCTTTTCCACATCATTAGCATCCTGTACCTTCAAAGGGAAGTAATGAAGGAAATGCATTTTAAAATCTGGACAGAACTCGGTATCCAGATGCAACTCAGTGGTATTCTGGGTGTCTGGCTCCACTTTTATACACACATGTCATTTTATACATAGACATCTATAACAGTGTTTTGGCTGTGGACACCTGAAAAACAGGCTTAAGCGTCTTAGATATTTGACAAAAATATCACAAAAAGAGCCAGAGAGAAACATTTAAAAAGGAAAGGAGGTAAAGAGAGACATGAAGGCAGCGAGAGGAGAGAGAGAAACAGAAGGTAGCAAGACAATTTAATTTTGTATTTTCCTTCACACCTTTTCCTCTTCGGGCAATTGTTGACATTCACGAGACGCAAGGTAAAGGAGGTCGCGGTTCCTCTCAGCACAGCCTGGACACTGTCAGCCTTCACACGTGTTGGCGTGTGAAGGCTGACAGCTCCAAAGCGTCCAGCCGCAGAGGCTGGATGGGTGTGCACGCTAAGTGCTATCGTGGTGCTGCTCCACTGAACAATTCATCCCAGTCCATGCATTACGCTGACTCCCCGCGCCCCCTAATCCTCATTGCCAAACATGCACACATGCGCAAAAACCCACACAGGGGATGAGAATTTACATAGCTTGACTCTCCCTGGTTAGCGGCGAGGCGGTGTTTAATGAGCTAGAGGCCAGATGCCTTCTCTTGACTGCAGCCTGGGAGTGGTTAATTAATCAGACAACTCTCCTGTCTCACACCCCCTCACTTTCCCTCTCCTTCACCCTGAACCAGCTCTGCATCTGCTATTTCATAAATGGGTGAGATGCTCGAAATTGTCTCCCATGGTGACACCTGATGCACCTCGTTACAACATTTCCTGCATTAGACTGATGTTCCCGAAGAGGTGCTCCAGCTATCAGCCCATATCACAGCTTTTAATAACTGTATGAGTATCATGCAAGTGCAATGAGCACATAAAAAAAACAAAAAAAAAAACACTATCTTTACATCTGACATATCAAATAAACCCCAAGGCGACATGCTGTTGGGCTCAAACATGGACTGCATTAATCAAGAGGGAGGAAATGATCGCCATTGCCTCATCAGAATGGAAATATTCTACAAGTACAAACAACTGGTGTCCTTGGATGGGCTGTGATAAACAAACAGCAGCATTGCTTCTCGCCCTGCCAGCTGGTGTCCCTCACAGAGGATGACTCGCAGTGTCAACACTGTGCCAGGCAGCGATAAAAAATTGAGAGACAACAGTCCAGAAGCCAACACGGACTCTCCCACATGGCTAATGATGCAGCGGTTTACACGCAGAGGCACAAAGCCCAAACATGGAGGACGTGCTGAGGAAGACACCACGTTTCTCTTGGGGACAAACTGACTATTTAACCAGATTTGTCTAAATCCAACGAAGTTGTCAGTCAGCTGGTTATTAAGGAGACTCTTTCTTAGAACTAAAACATCAACAACACACAGCTGTCACAGAGACACAAATGCATCACTGTCTGATTAAATCACATTCAATATCTACTGGTTTGCTGTCCTAAACAACATGATATGTATTATTAATAGTGTTAGTGTTATTGGTTTGACATTTTTAATTCTTCACTGCCAGAGTAATTCATGTTTTCACTGTAATATAAAATCCCACCTCAGCCCCCACAGCCTTCAGCTGCTAGTACTACTACTACAAATGAGTTTAAGTGGGTCAGAACAAGGTCACGTGGGCACTTGAACAGACATGAAAGCAGGTGTTAAAAAAAAAAAAAGATGGGGAGGTGTAGATGAGAGGAGAGAGATGAGAGGAGCCTCTCCGGGCGACAGTGCCCCCTGACGCACTCCTGATGAGCAAAGTGAGCAGGTCCGTCAGCCTGCCGGAGGCGACCAAGGAAGCCCCACTAACCTCTCAGCGTGGTGCCAGCCTGCTCGTTGCCTTACCTTCGGCTCGCACAGTGAACGGGGAGTCTCCGGGTCTCCTGGCCGAGAACTGGCCCCCGAGCGAGGTCATGAGAAAGCACAGGCTGAAGAAGCCGATGCCCACCACAAAGATCCTGCGGGAGAGAGACGGGGAGGCTGATTAGGAAGTCGGAGCTCGACAGGACGGAGGAGGAGGACAGTGATGAACATGTGTGCGAGAGAGTCCACTTCAAGAGGAGCTCTTTGGGGAATATGTCCACGCTCTATGAGGCCTCACAGAAAGGACTCCGTGATGTTGCCCTCAAAGTTCGTGTCGTGGCCAATGGCGAAATTGGGATCTGATGTTCAGGGAAGCATGAAAACACAAGTATTGCACGTATGGTTCCACCGTGCGGGGGGGGCGCGCCCGGGGGGGGGGGGGCGGGGCGGGGGGCGGCGGGGGGGCTGGGGGGGGGGGGGGGC
>JAVQJF010099664.1:0-35538 GCA_036023855.1 Gadopsis marmoratus | reverse complement strand
ACCTTGAAAATATACCTTGAAAGCGCTTGGGATACCTTGAAAATATACCTTGAGATACCTTGAAAATATACCTGGAAAGCGCTTGAGATACCTTGAAAATATACCTTGAATATACACCTTGAAAGTGCTTGCGACACCTTGTAAAATATACCTTGAAAGTGCTTGGGATACCTTGAAAATATACCTGGAAAGTGCTTGAGAAACCTTGAAAACATACCTTGAATATACACCTTGAAAGTGCTTGCGATACCTTGAAAATATACCTGGAAAGTGCTTGAGATACATTGAAAATATACCTTGAAAGCGCTTGGGATACCTTGAAAATATACCTTGAAAGTGCTTGCGACACCTTGAAAATATACCTTGAAAGTGCTTGGGACACCTTGAAAATATACCTTGAGATACCTTGAAAATATACCTTGAAAGTGCTTGGGATACCTTGAAAATATACCTTGAAAGTGCTTGGGATACCTTGAAAATATACCTTGGGATACCTTGAAAATATACCTTGAAAGTGCTTGGGATACCTTGAAAATATACTTTGAAAGTGCTTGGGATACCTTGAAAATATACCTTGAAAGTGCTTGAGGTACCTTGAAAATATACCTTGAAAGTCTTTGGGATACCTTGAAAGTCCATGGGATACCTTGAAAATATATCTTGAGATATGTGCATGTGTATGCATGCATGCATACGCACGCATGCATACACATATCCATGCACACATATACATACATATAGACACGCACACATATATACACACACGCATACATACACACATGCATATACACGCATACATACACACACGTACACACATACATACACACACGTACATACATATGTACAGACACACGCATACATGCACATACATATACACACGAGGGATTCAACACATTCGGCCACGGTTCTTCAGATGTTTTAATATGTATTTTAATATACAGTAATATGATTATTTACATAGAAAGCTAATACTGGTTGCCTTCCTGTAGGACTAAACAGCATTGACGTCCATGTGTTAATGGTGCCAAAATCCTTGGATGAGTCCAGCTACAATGTGGGATCACAAACAGTGGCAGTAAACACAGCGTGACCTGAGCCTTCAGCCTAGTCTGTCCTTGAATATTGAGTATTTATACAGTGTGTATATGGAATAATGAGTTCAAGTACGATTAAAGGGATGCATTGACATTTTAAAATTTGGTCTGTGTCGACAAATTCAGAGAAAATGTTTAACTTCATCCTGCTGTTAAAAGTCAAAGCTTTTATGAACAACTCTTTCTTTCAATTAGGAATGTCACTGAGCTTTTTAATCTAAATTTCAGAGGCAGAAACCTTCACCAGACAGATTGCTGTGACTCAAAATGTGAACATATGCCTATAATTCTACGGTTGACTGGCAGTGTAACTTGGATTATCTCCTCTGGCAGCTGTACTATTTCACAGTTCCTCATTGTTACTGGTCAAATGAAGCTTCTCAATCAGTCTATATATATATAGATATATAACAAAACCTACAGGAGGACCTCTTCTAAACCTGATTCAAGACTCTCTGATGTCCAGAGAGGATAAATGTGCAGAAGAATTTGACTTTATTTTTTTTACAGGGAGAACATTCTCTATACTATATACTTGTGGTGTTAGTTTTTCACCTTGAACACGCTCTGGTAGTTCATTATTTTTTAATGTACATATTTATTGCTTATATGGATCTACTCAGTCACAATTAAATTATCTTAAGCCATTTAGAGATAAAGCATATTTGAAGTCTAATTGTTTTGCCATTTCTACTATCACCTCAGCCAAATGATTATTTCTGTATATATGTGGGGTCGAGGGAGATCCTGCGTTAATTCTGAGCTTGGAAACCTGTGATGTAGGTCAGAGATTTGCAGCTTGAAACTTAAATCTGTCGGAGGCATATACGAAACATACAACACTCACACATCTTCGCTGTTGCCCAAAGGGTCAGTAGCGTAGCCAACAAGAGGAGCTCAGACTCACCCTGAAACTGCAGAGATTTTAATGCCGTCTTACTAATTCAATCTTCAAAATGAGCATTTTTTTTACGCTGAGAGGCAGGAAGAGTCTTCTCTCTCCGGACTTGTGCTTCCACTCAGATCGGCAGTGAGTCACTGCTGTCTAAATGAGTCAACCACATGATAGACATGTACATCAGCACCCATGTTCAGCATACTTGTATGCATATTGGTTGTATATAGATCACATATCATACAGTGGGATAAAACATTCGGTGTATTCATGTACAACCGTCTTCCCAGCTTGGCTGCAGGATGGTCCCAAGTGCTTGGATGTCATCGGCACAGAGACACAGCTAGCTAGCTTCCTTGCAGGCCTGAGCTATACATTCATACATTAATGCATATTATGTAGAAGCGTCGATTTAGGATGGAATACTGTTTGGTAATGAACGGCAGCATAGGAGGAGAAAATATGGCTATTACTGTGGAATGTAAAGGCCTAGCACACAAAAATAACCCTCATCTAGACAGATAATATATCAACATTCACTATTTGGTGATATTTATACACTTCTATTGCTGTTAAAGTCACACCACTGAAAGGAGGTGGTTGCATTCTCCATGAGGATAAATGTGTGTATTAACAGAAGACTTCCTAAAAAAGTCCAGATGAAGAGCAGACCATGGCCTTCTTCAAGGAAATCACTTAAAGGAGTAAAAAGCATAATAACAATATGGCAGAAGAATAGCTGGAACCAGTGGAAGTTAAAAGAAAAGTCGAGTAAAAACACTTCAGGTAGGGTGTGTGTGTCCTGGACAAAAACTAAAAAAAAAACAGAGGCGTCTGCTTGGACATTTGTAACCAGACAATCCCTGACAGCCATTCATGTCTCCTCGGGGCATTAAAAAAAAAAAAGAATGATTTGACTTCCCAGGAGAAGAAAACCAGTGAAATCGGAGAAGGAAACAGAAACGTTCTGAGGAGTTGTAAGTGGAAGACATCTTTGTTTCATTTCCCCAGAGCGGGCTGGACACAGTGTAAGGTAGACAGGACAGCGAAGACATACGACTCAAACGCCTGAAGATCTGGAAAGAGAAGAGGAAGGAAGTGGAGAAAGATAAGATAAAGAGAAGAAGAGGAAAACAGTGAGGAACCCAATAGAACCGACAGGGCAGAGAATAAATTAAAATGTGGAAAAGACTGATGTAGATTAAGGCTGTAACAAATAATTATTTTCATTATTGATTCATTTTCTGATTATATCTTCAATTAATCTCATTTGGACTATATAATATCAGAAAACAGTTATTTTCCTGACACTTTCAAATGTCTTGTTTGTCCGACTTACTGTCCAAAACCTAAAAATGTTAAAGACCTAAAAAGACAAGGAAACTCACATTCGAGAAGCTGGAATGTTTGACATTTTTCCATTTAAAGTGACCTCAACAATAAATCAATTATCAAAATAGTTCATAATCAATCTTTGGTTAACTGACTATTCAATGAACCGACTAATCGATTGCTGTAATGCCAATGGATCATAAAATAAGAAAAATAGCCCAAAAAACAAACAGGAGTTCACCTTTTATTATTGAAAGTCTTGTGAAATAAACATTACAAAGTCGACACTGCAGCGATATTCTAGAAATGGCAGCCAAGTTAGCAAGGTGACATGCATTACAAATAATAATGAAGCAAACTAGAGTTATAGTCATCTTTCCTAATACTGTTGACGAGCTGTAGAAATTAACTTATGATTATCTAAATGAAGTTGTGTGTATTTTAAAAAGGCCCATCTATGGCAGGATATTGCAAACTAGCATAGGGTATATAAATGCTTTGTTATGTGGCATTGGTTCATGCTATATACTTGTCCCTATACAAATAAATATTAGATAAAAACATGTGTGAAAGATGAAAAATAAGGCCATAGAAGCAGGTGACAGATACGTGTGTGTGGTCTTATATTGTTAAGTCACAGGTGCTCAGAGAGGACTCTTATAAAAACAGATGGCATTATGTTGACATAATGAACGCTGGATTCAAGACTGATAATAAGACTGGTGTTGGGATCAGGACTGAAAGGCGGGATCGTACCTTCCTCTCCGGATGTTTCTGGATCGACAGTGAAGCAGGGACAAGATGGAGGGAGCGGACCAAAAACAAGACAGAGAACAAGTGAAGCAGAGAGACGGGTGAGAGACTTTCAACCGCTGTTTCAAGTGAACAAGAAGCAGTGTGGGAAAAGAACCATGCAATGAACCCAAAGCCTTAAAAGCAAAGCATTATAGAGGCAGATGAAACTCATTCTTTTACTGTCAAGAAAGTACGGTCTACTACAGAGGCTCTTATCCAGGCAAGTCTATATCCGGGCTACAAGCTACAGGCATGAAGACATGAAGACAAAAGATTACAGTCCGAGTCCAGCATTTTCAGGCATGCTACAGCAAAGCTAGCATGGGGCCAAGACAACATTGTAGTGGGAGCAAAGCAAACTACAGAAATATGGCCTGGAGTCAAATCCAGTTGCGCAGAGAGGAACATGGAAAGAGCTTGTTAATCTGTGTATTTAGGATGGTGTGCTGCAGGAAATCTGCATCTCCACGTCAGTGCCAAAGCTAAAAGAGTATATTGACACTGTCAGACTCAGGGGGCACAGAAAAAAAAAAAAAAAAAAGTGGCCTTGACCTGCTAGCCTCAAGTGGTAACTCCACATTTTTTTTTATTTTTAAACTTCAACCCCAGCCATCACGGACTCCAGTGACATCACTTGAGGCAGTATATTTCTTGATTATAGGTTTGATTAATCAATGAGCAAATAAAATGTCTGGAAATAGTAAGAAAAACTAGTCAATTTCCCAGAAACCAAAGTGATGTTCATCTAAAACCCAAAGATATTAAATTTACAGTGATATAAAAAAAAAAAATCTGAGGTCGGCATTTTAGCTTGAAAATTACTAGGCTGCAACTAACAATTATTACTGATTATCTTGATTAATCAACTGGTTCATAAAATATTTTGTTTTGTCTGACAGACAATTTAAGACACAAAGATAGTTTCCCATCATAGACCAATAAAACCAGAAAATATTCACATTTGAAATTGTGAATCTTTGCCATTTTTGCTTAAAAGAAATTACCCAAACGATTAATCTATTTCTGTCAATTGACATGATTATTTGGCTGTCGGCACTCTTCAATATTAAGCTCATTACGAGTCAGTCCACTAAACAAACTGCTGCAGATGTTAGCAAATTAAATAAATATATATATTCTACAAAGTGGTGACACTCTTGGCCGTTGTCTCATGCCATGATGGAGATTTCATTAAAGAGCTTACTTAGCCAAAAGGACTAATGAGTAAGTAGAACTCATTCATGCTGACAAACCCCCGCAAATGGAAAAACCATCTACAGCACGTCCACCAGTTGTAATGATAATAATAATAATAATAATAATAATAATAATAATGATAATAATAATAATGCCACATGGTCTCTGGTTGTTACTAAGGATTAGACAGCAAGCAGAGGAGCATTCAGCAGCAAGCCGCAGACATGTGTGTTAGCTGACATAGGAACACAGCAGGCACACACAGATGGAGGCATGCCAGAGCTCTTACTTAAATCCCCAGCCAGTTCCCCCCAGGACTATCGCTGCCACAAGAATTGCACCAGCAACCGAACCTATTATGATATTGGTACCACTGGGACCTGCAGGAGTGAAGGAGTCAGCCAGTGAGGGGAAAAAAATAAAATAAAACCAGCATGTGAGTGCTGAGTACCAAAAAAATAGAAATACTTTTTGGTTATCTTTGTTATAATTTTGTACTCAAAACGCTTTCAGCCAACATGGAAAAGTAAAAGAACAAGTTGTGATAACTGCTATCAAGTTTGAATTGTGATCCGATTCTTAATTCCTAGGTGGCAACACATCCTTCAGGCCCCACGTCCTGCACCATTTATTAGGATTCTGCCTGTTGAAGGGGAGTTATTCCTTGCCACGGTCGCCTAGTGCTTCGTGGTGGGAATTGTTGGGTCTAAATAAAGGGTCGGTCTAGACCTGCTCTATATGCCCGGAGATAACTTTGTTATGATATGACGCTATGTAAATAAAACTGAATTAATATGTTGCATTTGTTTTTATGCTGCATTTAATACATTTGTGTTTTTATTCATCTTGTGTTTCACTGTATTCCAAAGCTGCGGTTTCACACTCTTTAAACATGCTGTAATTCATACATTTGGACCATTTCCATTCCCATATTTCTGTTTTGTGTCTAAATGAGGAGCCACAGTAACACTAGGGTGGCTGTCTGCTGAAAAGACTACGTGCTCAGTGTAGCTACCTTTGTGCTTCTCGGGGCCCTCTGGCGGAGTGGGGATGGGGATCGGGTCAAACACGCTACAGTCCTTCCCAGTATAGTCTGGATCGCAGATGCACTTCACCTCGTTACTGCAAGTCTGTGGGACGGAGAGCGGAAAAACCCGAGTGGACATATTCAATATTTTATCTTGTTCATTACCCCCCAAACCTTTGTTTTCACCAGCTAAGCTCTAATGTTGTACTTCCTAAAAGCTCCACAAATAACAAAACGAACAAAGTCTTGAGGCGGGACCGGACGGCAGTGGTGGACTCACCCCGTGGTGGGAGCAGATGCGTGATGAGGAAGAACCCGGGCAGACGCTTAGGTTGAAGGTGGTGACAGGGAGGCAGCGCCGCTCCAAACACATCATGTGTGGCCCACATGGCGTCCCGTCCTCCACGTAGCCCAGATCCAAGCCGTCATCCAGCACTGCATGGCCGCCCCTGCGGCATCACATTAAGACAAGGTTATTCTGCTTCTCCCAGAGTTACCTGAATTGAACTGTAATGTGTATAAAATGCGATTTGAACACAATATTAACTATTAATTTCCACTTATGCCGATAGATGCTAAATAGGGATCAATTCCTTTGTTTATTAATGAAGGCCATCTCTTTCTTCTTCTCTCACATACATCTTGGTTTTAAAATCACTACAGTGAAGGCTTTAGTTTTTGTGGAACTCATCCCCTTCCTTGTGGACATCGCTGTCACATGGTACCATTTGATCCGTACCAAAAGGTGTCAGGTTCTGTTCAAGAACTGATTAACCTTCTTAAATCAGTGCTTTCTTTAAGACTTTTTTTTAGTTTTTCTCCCATCCTCCAGGATTCTTTTTACCTTTAACCCATGTGAAAGTCCTTGGTCAATATTTTGCACATTCTTGCACAAACTGTTCAACTCTTTCAATCTAAAAACACATTGTACAAACCTTTTACAATATTTCTTCAGACTTTTATTGCCAGTTCTTCTATTAACATTTTTTGACTTTTACAGTACTCATTTTTTTCCCTCTTGCTACGTTTCTTGTTATGCACCAAAATACCAAAGCAGATGTGTATGTATGTATGTGAAAACCTACTTCTGATTCCTGCTGATTCTAATATTTGTTTACTGCAAGTCTTTTCGCTGTCTGTCACTCTGTGTGACGGCCAAAACAAAAAGTTCAAGCTGCACAAATTCAAATTTGTCCATCTTTTCTGCATGTAGTGAAACCCTGCCTCACCTGCAGTCCATGTATCTGTTCTGATGGTGGATGGTCAGACTGGTGAGCTTCCCCTGCAGTTCACCAAACCTCGGCTTGGCGGTCAGATTGGTGCACAGCAGCAAACCACACAGAACGTCTCTGATAGAGACGAGAGGAAAGTAAGGAAACAAATAAAAAAATTCAGCATCCTCCGTCAATCCAAGATGTTTTGTGTGTGTGTGCCAATTAAATGTGTTTTATGCTGTTCACTCACTGCTTGTTGCACTGCACCCATCCCTGACCACTGGAGTCCGGGCCACAGTTTCCTTTCTCTGTGCCCTCAGAGTTCAGCTTTTCATAGCAGAACCTGTCAGCTGAGTCTGAGAAGAGAGATCAAGCAAGTCTGTCACTTACTGCACCACGACCCAGGGCCTTGCTTTTATTGTTACGAAAGCTCTTTTCAGAAAATATAAAAAGACTCAGTGAATGACTTTAGGTTTCACCTATCAAGCTGTCATGGCCATAACCAAATAGCATCCCAAACATTCCTCTTTTGGCCATACAAATAAAAGCTCAATGTCCAATCCAAACCTACTGTAGCCCCACAGAGTCCTGCACTGGCCATCTCTGGTCTTACAGCGACCTCCATAGCAACGACCCTGAGGAGGAGGAGCAGGGTGGAAATGATGAAGAGAGGACATACAATATAAAGTTTTATTCAATGCAACGTGAGAAGCAGTAAACGTGTAACAAATAGCATGACTTTACCTGTCCAGCATCACACATGTAGCCATCCAGTTTGTGGACATTATGAGGACACTGCAGGAGAGTGTGAGAGAGCATTATCTGTCTGTTGGGTTTCAAGTGTCAATCCGTTAATCAAAAAGCTTAAACTGGTGCATTGGGGCTTCTTTTACCTGGCTGGAGTCTCCTGTGCAGGTCTCGGGAATGTCGCAGTCATTAACAGCATCACGGCATGTCGCCCCTCTCAGGTCATACTGTCAAAAAAACAAAAACAGACAAGATGGGAAAACAAGAACGGACAAAGAAAGCAGGAGGTGAAAGATAGAAAACATGTGGGGGAGAAAGTGAGAGTAAAAGCCAATCAGGGCCTTCATAAGCAGCGACAAAACATCCAGCTGAAGCGGTGTGATGCATGAAAACCGCTCACCTTGCAGTCCCTGCAGCAGAGCCCATTGCTGCACATGGCATTGTGGGTAAGGGTACACTTCTTACAGCAGTTGGCTCCACTCCGTGCACACTCCTGTGGGTCAGAGAGGGTTCATAGTATCTGTAGCTCAAAAGTGTCAGGGGGGTTCGCCTTCAAGGCTTCCCTGAAGATGTGACCGCTGATGTGTGTGACCACCTTTTACACTTTGAATACTGTCGGCAGCCTGCTGATGGGTTGACACATTTTTTATACATTTTTATGTCGTTAATGTGAGTCTCGGCTTTTCCAAACAGGCTTACAGCTGAATGGGTGGTTTTGTAAAATCAGTCCTTATAATCACTGTGTACAAAACAAGCAATAAGAGTCGAGTATCATTGAAACGTACTCACCACTAGTGATCCACAGTCACACTCCTCTCCCTGCTCCACATATCCATTCCCACACTCTGGTGGGTCTAACAACTACAGGAAGAAATAAATATATAACTTTAGAGTCTCTCCATTTTTGATTTTGAAATACTTGTGTTTGTGTGTTCTACTAATGTGAGACAGGTCCTTAAAGTAAGTTGATTTGTTTCGTTTATCATATAATTACATAAAACAAAGAAGAACTGTTAGCTTCTTACATTTCTATCTGCGTGATTAAACCCCCCCAGCAGAGCCCCTCTGCTGATGACCGACCACCGCTCACCTTGCTGGGCTTGTTGAAGAGGCAGCTGCCTCCTCCCTGCTGGAGGAATCGCAGGTACTCGTCTATACTGCAGCGCGAAAACTTCCTGGGCAGGTAGTAACTAATTGATACAAAGAAAAACACAACACAAAAAACTCGCCGTTACATTTGCAATATCGTATGATATTTTATACGATATAAAATATGATTTTGTAAACAATTAAAATAAACATCAGGTTGGGTACTTTTACAAGCTACATTTACACGGTACAATTGTTGCACCTTAATTTTGTCATTGCTTTGTAAGTCGCTGACTGGATAGGAATATGTCCATCTTTGTATTAGTTAAAATGTCTTAGTCTTAATGTACTACAGGTCACAGATTAATTTCTTGTCAATTAAGTGCATACCCTGTATCCTCCATGATGCAGCCCAGCCATGGGTCTGGACACCTGCAGTCTCCTGGACACACACACAAAACATTTCTGTGGTCAAACCAGGTCATGTGACTGCACACAAAAACCTTTAACGTTCTGCTCTGCACTGCTGTGATCTCACCACTTGAGGGAGCCATTAGTACAGCAGAAGCAGCATACATTTAATCAACAATCAAATGAGTGCTGCATAATCATTTTACACTACTTCGGGTTTTAAAGGCATTTGTGAGCGATTTTAGATATAAAAGTACAATGAAATTACCTTGCAGAAATAACCAAATATTGCAGGATGGAATAATTAAAAATGGCCCTTTTAGCTACATCTCTGTGTTTCTGAATCATGACAGGAGAGATTGTCCTCCCATGAATCCTTGTGCAGGACCTCAACCAATGGCTGCAATGTGCGTTAGTCTTACCTGCAGCCGGCCGCTCTTTGTTTCTCAGCATGCCAATGTTCTGGCCAAGACTCTGACACAAGGTGATGGCCATGGGCCCCACACTGCCAAACTGAGGACAAACACATAAATCATGTCAACGACAACTTACTAGCCTGAAGTACAGACGCATGAGAACAATTCACTACTTTTATAAATAAACTATTTTCATGACGTTCACTGGACAAACACCATGACTTTAAGCCGGTCTCTCTGATCTTTACAGTGTGGGGAGGGTCACATGTCTCACCTCATTGATGCCTCCACCTCTGGTGAGCGAGCAGATGCCCCCGATGTAGGCCGCCTCACTGCGACTGCTCATGAACGTCCTCCCGCTGTAGTAAAGACAGGGAAAGTGCTATAATAAGAGGAGGAGGAGAATAAAAAAAACGGGGGGCAGTAAAGGAGGAGGAGGACAAGGAAGAGGAGGACAAGAAGAATTAGAAGAAGGGGGATGTGCAGGAGGAGAAGATGACGACAGAAGAGTGGGAGGAGGAGGAAAAGAAGAAGAAGAAGAAGAAGAAGGGGGACGTGGCTGAAGAGGAGGACGGTAGGTAAAAGAGGAGGAGGAAGAGAAGGGGGGAGGAGAAGAAGAAAGAAGGAGGATAATAATAACAACAACAGTAAAATCAGGAGATTGAACTCACGAGAAGAGGTGAACAGCATCGCAGCGTTCCTTGATGCTCTCCTTCCTGTACTTCATGAGGTCACGCAGGGTGAGCAAGGCGTCATCGCCCACAGATATCCTGTTTTCAGAAGACCAGGTTTCCATGGCCACCAGGACGATGCGAGTGTTGAGTTGCTCCTTGTAGATCTGGACTCGAAAGGGAAAATCACGAGCAAGAAGAATAAAACAGAAAAATCATCTTTTGTCGTCCCTCAAAACAAGATCCAGGACTGCAGCTTAAACAGGCACGTGCAACAGTGAATATCATAGAGATCAGAAATGTCAGATCAAGTGTCCGCTTAGAGGATAACAGCACTCTGAATGGCCTTAAAAGCAGCTGTGAAGTAAATTCAAATTCAGCGACGAAATTGCTAAATAGGACTTCTATAACAAAAAAAATAAAATTATAAGCAAAAAAACAAGGAGGCCTGCCCATATGTAAAGTTAACGTGCCTGGTTAAAACAACCAACAAGAATATATTGCAATGTCTGTTCAATAGTAATAAGAAATATAATAAAGTGTTGTCAAGGGTAGGAATAAACTGGAAAAAAATGTTTTTATGATTCATGTATAATAAGGACAAAGTGCATCCTTTTAGAAGAACATAACAGCTGAATCCCCAGGTGGATTTAAAGGAGTGGAAGAGAGAGCTGGAACTACAGGCATGTGGCCATCGTGGATCATTTGAATAAAAAATGTTCTCATACAGATGTTTGAAACAGCATGAATTCAGCAGATAATCTGTCTACTTTACATGGAGTGAAAGAATGCAGGTTCCCATGGAAACCAGCATCACTGTGTTCGTCCCCAGTCAGTGAAGGGTTTCCCATGTTGATGGTACAGCAGAGGACACAATAGGGAATGTTCTGCACTTCATTTGGCTGTTTTGGAAGGTGATCCCCATAAATCCTTCTCTATCTTGTTCTATACTAGCAGGTTTTACAAAAGGAGCGGGGAGAAAAGTCATCATAACCTGGAAGTCATGAATTCTATACATACCTAACTTTCCCTTCAGCCTGCTTTCATTTTCTATCCATTTGTATGAACAGATTTCAGAAAAAAAATAAATAAATCAACAGAAACCGTAACTTACATCAGCTTCCGAAGTGGGTGCCATAGCTCCAAAATGTGATCTTTCTCAGTGCCTATTTAATAACATCTCAACACATACAGGTAACGGGGCACAGTCCTTCCTCCCCTTTTATGTTTATTGCATTTCTTCTTTATAGTAGTTACTTGGTCGGTCATTATATTGTGCTGAAATTGAAGTAACTCATGTTGAACAAGTGAAAGATTTGTGACAGCAAATAGACCGAAAAGATCTTCTGAGACGGAGAATAGAGGGAAGGTCCACCTGCATGGAAAAGCTCTGGAACGTGACAACTGCCCTTAGTAAACACAAGAGACTCCACTCCTTACAATAGATTCACTATGAAATGGGGCCTTGGCTACATAGAATAGATGACAGGAAGAGGAAGCTCAACAGTACTTCCACTCACCGCGTCGGCCATGTTCACCACCGCTTTGGCAAAGTTCTTCGTCTGAGTGGCCGACCGACGGAGCTGCACAAACTAATAAGAGGAGAGAAACATTAAATCCTCGTTTTAATGAGAGTCACGCTCACTTCTTCTTATTGCCTTCATGCAGCCGTCGGAGCTTTCAGCGTCACACCTACCAGTTCGTGGTCGTTTACCACCATCAGCTCGATGTACTTGGTCTCAGTCTGCACGGTGCGCTGGCCGCGCCGCACCTGGAGAGGGCAAAGGAAATCCACACAGGCTGTCATAATCACCTTCACAAAAGGACAGACAGACACACACAAACCCAGCAGGTGAAAGCATTACTCACACGGAGCACACACACATGCTGATGCCAGTGAAACTCTAGTCTTTGTCCTTGAGAGGGCAACAACAACTTGGAGAGCAACAATCTTTCATTCATTACAGCAGAATATTTTCTCTAGCAAAAGAAAACATTACTTTTAAAAGTTCCTGAAAACTTGCCTTCAAAGCTTTTTCTTGGTAACACGAAATAACCATGATTAAACAAGCAGTCAAAGCTTGGGGACACTGCTGAAAAGAAATCCGACAGGGCAAGAAACACAAGCAGCTCCGCGAGGCTGTACGTGTACGCATAGTGTAATGTTAATGTCAGAATGCCAACATACTGATGTTTAGCCAGTATAAAATTGACCATTTTTGCCATCTTAGGTTTAACATGTTGGCATGCTAACTTTTGCCAATTAGCACTAAACAGTACAGCTGAGGCTGATGGGAATATTCATTTGGCAGGTAATTGGTCCTAAGCCACAGTACTGGACACTGAATTGATTGCCAAAGTTATTGCAATTCATCCTGAGGGGGACATGCATGTCTATCAAATGTCATGGTAATCCATTGTTGATATTTCAGTCTGGACCAAAGTGGTGGATCGACCAACGCTGACATACTGTAAATACAGCCACGTAGCAAACGTGGCTAAAAATGTCAAAACTGATGCAGCAGAGGACCGACCATGTCTGATAAGACACACAACTTTCAAAATTCACACCCTCCGTTTGTGATGAAGGCTTTCTGTTTGAAACTTCTAGTCCAAAGTGAAATCAAGTGGCATCACTCGAGTAACCTTTACTTATTTTGGGATTAAATTTTCATCAGCATGAAAGTCGAGTCATGCTATCGAGCCTGTGTGTGGAAATTTGGCATCGTCTGACAGGCTCCTCTGTAAAATATTGTGTTTTCATGTCTCTGATGTTCCCCTCATGGTGACACTTGCTGAAAATGCATCCGACATGTTCCTGGCGGGCCATCTGTGTGCGTACATGGACGTGCGAGTTCGGAGAAAGAGACTCAGAGGTCGTCTGAAAACTGACTTGTCTTTTTGAGCGTCTCAGGCCCTCTGGAAAGACCGGCTTCTCCTCGTCAGACCAGTTGTCTCCATCTAATTCACTGCGGACGTCTGTCTGCCCCTCAGACACTGTGCTGTTCACGGAGCATCCTGGGAATAACACACACAGAGAGTAAGTGGAAGAGAAAAAGTGGCTAGTCGTCAGTCCAGGGATGGATGTAACCACCTATTTTAGTCCACTGATCTGCAGGAGAAATCAATATCCCACAGCCAGCGGAAAAGAGAGAGGAGGAAAGGGGAAGCATATGACTGGCCAAATGGGAAGGGAGAGAGGGGTGAGGAGGCAGGGAGGGAGGAACGGCAAGGGGTCGGGTAACAGGAAGGAGGGAGGGGATGAATCCAGAGAGGCAAACGAGTGTCAGGGACAAAGAGGAGAGGCGGAGAAGAGGCACCCAAATGAGACATTTAGCAAGGGCAAGGAGGGCAGCTGGACAACCTGAGGAGGACACTGTACACTGCAGTGAGTGTGTGAGAGAGAGAGAGAGAACGAGAAAAGCAGCCAAAAAGGAGACTTGCATTACAGAACATTTGACTGTTCCAGATCCTCCAGTGTCGAGGACGAGACTGAACATGTCGTCTCCAAACAAGTAACGGCAAGCGGTTATTAGCATCAAGCTGCATCCTGCCGGGACAGACTAAAACAGGCTAAATGAACCCATCTTTTAACAGCAAAACGCCGACCAAATATGTGTCGCATCACAAAGTTGAATCAAAATCAAGTCTGGGATGTCATAAACGTATATGCAATTTGTGTTGCGTCTCTAAGGCTTAGGATTTAGACATTAGAGGGCAGGGATTTTGTATCCATCAATCCTTGGTCATCGCATCAGGAGGGGCTGCTACTTTCAGTTGGTCCTACCTGGACAGGGAGGTGGAAAGAGGTTGATGTCTGGTACACGATACACAATGTGGCCATTCTGCTCCTGAGAGGCATCAGGAGAAAACACAGACAGACAGACAGGAGGAGGAATTAGCCATTTTTGCTGTCACTGAAAAAGGTCTAAATGTGATGTCACTGAGTTTAGAGCCCAGTAAAAAATAAATTAAAAAAAGTTGCTTTATGTTAGAACTTCTTTTCTGAGCTGCTTGTTTCACAATGACGACTCCGAGCGACTCAAGGCAACTTTAATTGCCTGGATTTTCTTTGTGTTTTTATGGTTCCGATTTCTGGTTATTTTAACTATTACAGGTCCATAGAAGAGCCAGTTTTGAGTTCAACATTCATGTCTGCCTGTATAGGAATGAGAATTCCACATATGAAAAAGTTAAACGTAAGTAAAACTTACGAAAAAGAAAAAGAAACCCTACCCACAGCAGACAGAGAATCTAAATTCTCTTTGCATTCTCATTTTCTCCATTAGGTAGACCTGAACCAAATACAGCTCTATATAAACAAAACAAAAGAACAACATGCCTTTCTAATCATTCAAGCCTTCAAAAAGACTCATGCAGAACTTTAGTCCACAGATTATCTCTGAGGTAGAGATGGATCAACGAGAAGGAAAGTGCTCTGATGCATAATTAATCTCTGGGTTGTCATAATGGCAATAACACTACTGGACACTGTGGTACACTTGAGCTGGGGATAAATACTTTATGAAAATGAACCCTCTGAGAGAGAGAGAGAGAGCCCGAGAAGAGGGAGGGAGAGTGAGGGAGTTTGAAGATGAGCTGGGAGGCCATTGATCCATCTCTCCAGTCTATGTAATTGAGCTGTACTTCGATTACTGTGGGCCTTAATGGGGAAAAAGCTCAGCCTCTTTCCACTCTAAAACCTTTCGTCCCACTCCCTTCTGCCACTCTGTTATACATCCACTCCTTTTCAATATTAGATCTGTTCATAAATCAAATCCGAGTATTTTTGAGCGATCTAAAAAGCTTAAAGGTTTTGTTTTTGGGTCGATTATTTTCTTAATTTCTCGTGTGTCCCGCTCCCGTCTCTGTGAGACAGGTGGATTGTGTATCAACTCAATACTTTCCATACAGAGTTAGAGTAACCCGGTGTGGACTGACTGTAAGTCATGAAGTGATATGGAGCCGGAGAGAGAAAGTGAGATTCACAAGATTTCAACCATATTTTGATCAGTTTGACGGATTATTGGCAGGTTTTAACACAGCCCTGTCGCTGCCTTTGTTTGATGCCAAGAAACTAGATACATGTGTGTTTACTAATTATCCAACTAGTTGATCCACTCTGCTGGGTTTCTCCTCCAAAAATCCTGACTCACCTCGCCACTGCCAACAGGTTCAATCCCGTACGAGAAGATACCGTCAGAAAACATGCCCCTGAAACAAACAAAAGCTGTTACAGAATGCCTGAGGACGTCTGCGTCGGTCTGTGTTGTTGGAGGTGGATGATCGGATGACAGCCAGGACAGGTAGGAATTGGGAATAGTTGGGCATTGTACCGACAGTCCTGGACTTTGTGTGTGTGTGTGTGTGTGTAAAATCAAGAACCAACAAGGATGTCTTTACAAGATTTCCACTTTCTCCATTCCACCCACACACACGCACATAAAAACCAAATATCATATCCAATATGTTAGTTTATATCTTTCAAGGGATAATCTTTTTTTCTCTTCTTCTAATTTGGCCTCTACCAACACATGTTTTGTAAATGTAGCAAGACTGTTTTTAAAGTTTGAAACCTTGCTGTAGTATATGTATTCTAAAAAGGAGCAGTTTATGATTTTGGGAAATATGCTTATTCAATTTCTGCCGTGAGATAGAGGAGGAGATTGATACCACTCACGTCAGTGTCGTAAATATGCAGCTACAATCAGCAGCTGGTAAACTCGGCTTAACACAAAGACCGGAAACAGGGGGAAACAGCAAGCCTGGGCCATCTTATTTGTTTAATCCATACAAAAAGCAAAGTATAAAAATAACAATTCGCCATTTTTACGGGGGGATACATACCAGACTATTTCTTGGCTTTTTGTACAGATTAAAACAAACCAGATGTAACTTGTTAATTTGTGAGCTTTAGAGGTGCTGGTATTTTGTTACCTTTGGACACCGAGTCTAGATTTCAGGTGAAGCGACAACAATTACCCACCGTAGGCCGTGGCAGGTGGACAGCGCTGCCCAGGAGCCTGGAAGCCCCCGCACACGCCCGTGGTAGTAGCAGTGCTCTCCTCCCTGGAAACACATTGTAGAGTACAGTGAGACACTGAACCCTCTGTCATTCACGTTCACGTCAAATTTGAGAAAATGAAACGCTGTGGCTCATCTCCTGGACCCTAAATTCAGACAGCGTAGGTATTTACTGTGAGCCTGGGCCCTACAGTCAACCTGGTGGGTCAACTGCAGGATATCAGTGACTACTGTATGACTCAGCGTCCAGGAAAGCCTACACCTACAGAGGCTGCAGCTGAGTTGGGTTTCACCAAGGAAAGCTGTGTGCATACAGCGTATGTGTGTGTTTGAGTGTTGGAGAGGGCAAATAAAGTGCCAGAAGGCCAGGGTCAAATGGAGGAAACTTTGCGACGGGCTCTGGTTTCAGTGTATAGTAAAGTAAGTGTCGTGAATTCAATTCAGATATTTCCTTCAAAACGACACATTTTTTGTGCATGCCTTGACCGTGTCAGTATGAAGACTCATTGTTTTGACTTAATGATTACGCGATTGGGAATGAAGAGTGACCTGTAACAGAAGAATTCTCCTTGTCAAAACAGAGGGCAGTGGGCCATCTGTGTGAGGAATTAATGTCCATATACTTCTGAATGTGTTACCTGTGTTCATGGTTAGGGATACACCATTACCAAGATTATATTTAGACATGTTAAATGATTTGCAAAAATCACTTGATTCATTTTCTGATTTTAGAAAGCTCCCCCAGAACCTACAGAAGACGTCCAACTCTGACATCGGTGAAGTGCCCCTTCAATATAGAATGCTGTTAGTGTCTGCGCCAACTGATACGTTTGCGTTTGGCCGAGCTGCTGTAAAGGTGTTAACTGTACACCGGGCTCCCAAATACCTTTACCGGATAATTCATAATCCCCTGAAAAGAGCCAACGGGATGATGATGTTTTGAATATAGTGTTTCCACGCTGCCTCTCACAGCACAGGAATGATCAGGTTATGGCAGTCGGAGAGGAGACTCGCCACCATCAAGCAGCACGTGCGTGCGTTTGTGTGAGCAAACGCACGTTAAGAAAATAAACTGAACGGCAGACATTTTTTTCTTTCTTAAATACAATGCCAGCTAAGTGTATGGAGATTACAGTCACATGCCTTTGTTTGTGGCTACTCTACGAAGTGTGTATGCATGTGTGTGTGAAAGAGAGCGTCAGTCTCAGGTGTTTGTAACGGACCCCAATAAGTCATGTCTGCCACCGGAGCCTGCTGTCGTCTGCCACGGCTGATGGACCAAAAAGAAAAGAGGCAACGTGGAGCTGCTGTTCTTTATGCTTGGTCAACCCTTACTCTGAGCTGAAACTAACACTTTAAAAATCTCTGACATCCCATCAAGTCAAGTATGAAATTGTAAAACATTTCCCACCGTCAAATCAATAACATTAAGCTGCATCTGCGGACTGATCACTGGATTTCCTCCCTAAAAATCACACAGTTCCCATGAAGAGAAATCCACGGCTGATCTGGTTGTCTGTCAACCACGGCGTCCTCAACCCGTCTGTCTGCTTCACTCTTGAAGGATTAATTCAAAACGTATATAAGCTTCCAAATGTTCCTGCATTAACTTTCACTACAAGTAACTCCTCTACTGTAATTGTAGTTGGTTGGGAATTTGTCGCAATTCCTGGCCGTGGGAATGTAGAGAACAAAAGCAATGTCTCTGCGAAAATATTCAAAATATTCAATATTCAAAAGTACAAAAACACTGAATAGAAATGAACAAATAAATGACTTAAGTAGTAATAAAAACAAGACTAGGAGTTTTCAGCCATGCTAGCAGCTCTGGGCCAATGAATGGCTGTAGAAAATGCCATGGCAATCCATCCATCAGTTGTTGGGAGTAGTAGCTTCCGGTATAGCTACTGTATATTTCTTAGTCTAGCGCTGGGAAACGGTTTTATATCAAACATATTACATTACGTCATCATTCAGAGAACAGTTCGAAGCCATCAGACCACAGAGTCTGACAATTATCCAAGAATAAGACCGACTTAAATTTAGTCCCAGTATTTTTATAGAGCTTATTTAGAGTCCGTGTCAGTTAATCTATTGAGGAAGATAAGGACTTTAATCATTCATAGCGAATAGTGAGACAGTCCACAGCATTTAGTCTGGAGCAAGATAATAAATAAATAAAAGGTAGAATTACAAGGCTAAATGGAGGAAATCAAATCGCCTAACACAGCAGACACACACGGACTTACAGGGACTGAGTGCGCTATTCAGAGAAGCCCAATGTGCTTCAAACAACGGCCGCTCACACACCCAAATAAACCGTGTTTTATAAGAAATAAGGGAGTAATTGTGAAATGTCATCATTCTGGGATGACAGGCAAGCAGGACACTACATTAGAGGCCGCTGACTATAGAAATGAAATTAAAACTGCTTGCACACACAAAAGGCAAATAGATAAGCGATAAGTGGATTAAATTTGACATACACTAACGTGATCAGAAAAACTGGAGTTTACTCGATGTCTGGACTTTGACCCAGCATTGTTGAGCTGAGAGGAGGGGAGGTAATGAAACAATAGGAGCTAATGTAAAGTGACAGGAAGATGGGATGGAACAAAAGCATCGGTTAGGAATATTAGACTTCCTCAGTGAGAGAAGTATGTTTATTGCCACATGAGTTTTCCCAGATACAGCAAAGGCTGAATAACTTCATAGTGAAACTATTTAGGAAAAAACATCAAGATGATTAAATGATTGAGTGCAAAACAGTGAGCACAAAACACTTTCTACCGTCTCCCTCTGATTGTGTTTGACTCAAACTAATTCATCATCAATACCATTGTCTATCAATGCATTAGTTGATGCTCAAGCTCAAAGGGCTTTTAAATCGTTTTTATGACAGTATTTATGGTTAAAGAAAGTATACTTCTAACACAGAACTATCCGTTAGATTAATGGGCTGCCATTCTCACAACATGTGATTACCCCAAAGATACATTCTTGGCATACTATTATGTATAACCTATATGAATGATTTGCCAAACGAGCCTAAGTACCTTCCACGCTTTATTACTTTCCATGGCAAAAGGATGTATTGCAAACATGTATAGCCTGACAGAGTGGATGTTTTAGGCCAACACCATTATCGATATTTGTGAAATGAATGCTCCAATAAACAATCATTTTTCACCTAACCTTTTTTGAAGAGAGGCTGGGTGGTGAAGGGGGGGAGGGGAAGGTGGGAAGGTGGGGAGGTGGACAGGGCAGGGGTGGTGGTCAGGCTACCTTAAGAGTTTGAAGGAAAGGTGTTGAAAAACGGGAGCATCAGAAATGGCAACAGAAACATGTTTTATATTTTGAAAAGGTAGAGAGATAATGAATCAATCCATCTGGGACTTTTTCCTCTCCCGGCACACAACAATGATTTTAACCCTGTGCAAAGAAACTTCTAACTGAGTGACTGTGCCAGCGTTACACATCTGGCTTCAAAGGTCAGGGCAGAAGGTGGTTTGCTTTAGTTGGTTCTGGAAACTTGATTTGAATTCCCCTCACGACACGACAAAATAGACCTGCGCTGCTGCTGCTGGTAACCATAGCAACCATCTGCTGATTGGTCAGGTGGTCTTTGGCATAGAAAATGAGTGTGAAAGACAGAGAGAGAGAGAGACAGGGAGAGGAATGGAGAGAGACTAAAATAAAGCAGAGGATACAGACAGAGCGAGACCGTCTCCCAGATGTCATTGTCTCAGAGTGTGTAAACAAACTAGCCTTCATATAGGGCAGCTTGCACAAATTTATAATGCACGACAGAGAGGACACCATCAACAATTCAATCACCAGTCCATGTGCAACTGCAGCTGGAAAGCTGTTGCACACGTTTCCAAAGATTCAGCATGATGTGTGGAAGACACCAGCGTACGCAGCAAAACATGAGCTAATATACACCTGAAGCAATTCCTGATACAAGCCATTTACACGATCCTCTACATTTGCATGTCTAACTGAAGGGTAAGATAGACAGGCACTGCTACAAATGGTTATTGATTCTGTTCAATTTTTCTCAGGGGGAATACACCCATTGGAAAGATGTTCCAACGCCACACTGGACCTAAGAGCTACACTGCTGCAGGCATAGGCACAAAATCAATTTCTGTCAAGTTGGCCGTCAGCTCACTGACTTCTTGCAAATTCTGATCCAACTGAGGATGCCAGCATTTGTCAAGAGTTTATCAAAGGAATGGTTTGATCATTTTGGCAATGCGCTTTATCGTTTTCTTGGCAGGTGTTAAATGAGAAGACTGATACCAGCCAGTACAGTAAATATGAAGCAGGGGTGCCCTGGTAGGTCGGTTTTGAATCCAGCCCGGGCCCTTTGCTGCATGTCATCCGCTCTCTCTCCCGCCTTTCCTGTCTCTTTTCAACCGTCCCTATCCACTAAAAGGCAAAAATGCCAGAACAAATACATTTACAAGCCCCTCCACAGCTCACAATTTAATGAATTTAATCCTTACAAAATACCAGAGTGTAAACCAGTGAAGAAAGCATATTTCCCAGAACTCTCTGTGTAAGATAGTCTTACCATATTCTGTGACAGCTGTCCTTCCTTGTCAAAGTGACGCTCCACATAGTCTGTAGACAGGAGGTTGCTGGAGGGAAGAGGAAGAAAAAGTGAGAACAACAATCATCTCAACATTTAGTTTCAACCTAAATTTCAGTGCTTCTGTGATTGTGAAGCTTGTAGCTCTGTGGAACTATTGCATTACATTATTCCAGAGTGCCATCTAACATAAAATTAATAAGCATCAAATATTAGGACCTTTGTGACTCTAGAACAAACGGCTGATTCATAAGTCAAACCCAAAATTGCTGAAGATTCATATATTCTAAGTGCTTAGGAAGCCGGTGAAAGGTATGACATAAATGCAGTCAATTAGGGCAAAGTGTGTGTCCAGTGAGAAGAGGGGGAGGTGTACATTTAGAGTGCCGTTTAGCCGGCAGCCAGTCTGCATAATGCCAACACACAGGACTTACAGTAGGATACTTTAGGTGGGCAGGAGAGACGAGACGGATGAAGAAAGATAATCAGTAAGAGTGTGCACGTCAGTGACTGCTGTAAACAAAGCATTAAACGTTGTTTTGCGCCTCTGCGGTGTGGATGTGCAAACGCTTTACAGGCGTGCGTCGACTTACTGGTTGAGTTCCAGGTCAAGGATGAAGGATGCGCCAAAGGCCTCCACCAAGAAGCTGCTCTGGGCCAGGTGGACGGGCTGAGGGAGGGATGGCGGGGGGAGAAGGAGGTGTCAGAGAAAGAAACGCACTGCATACTCAAAACCTGCAGGATTAGCCTGTCATATGGAGCCGGGACACAGCATTAGTGTTGCATTTATTCTTCAATAAAAAGGTTTCATGTCTGTAAGGAGGTTGAGTATAGTGGTGGTTAAACAAACATGAGAAGAAACTAAGCATAAATCAGTACTTAAATGCCTAAAGCTTACTTATAGATTAACAAACCATGAATCTCTAATTGATGTCCCTGCATGGCGTTGGTCCCCGACACTGACTCAAAGAAATGGCTCACTAATGTGTCGAGTATTTCATGCTTTCAGGAAACTGTGAATAAGACCTTGAGGGAAAAAAAATGTGACAGAATATGATAAAGAGAGAGTGGAGGAGGGAGGATGATGGATGTTCAATATGAAATGATTTGACAGTGTGCAGAGAGACAAAAGCAACAAAGACTCAGATAATGAAAGGGACGTCCTCCTCCAGTAACCTCTCCCTGAAGGCGCGACAGCCTCAAACATCCCTGAGGCTTTCTTTTTGAATAAGGCTGGATTGTTGGGGGCTCTTCAGCTCCGTCTAAACTCGCTCCAAGGTGAGTCCCATCAGTACTTACTGGCCAGCTACAAGCCACTTAGTATTAATCTAAACCTCCACTGGGTCCACATGCTGTACTTATAAAAAGCCCACAATGGTGCCTGTGAGCAGAGACAAGAAAGCCGCATCAGAGCTCCGACGGAAAAACCTTTATTGCATTGTATTTTCTATAATCAATTTTGACACACCATACAGCATCTCAGCTCAAGACACTGAACTGTATAGTTGACAGATGCAAAAAGGAGGATTTGGTTTTTTATCATTAGTTACTCAATTCTATTTTAAAGTTTACATACACAATATTTCCTAGTTGGAACTTCTCAAGGATGAGCATACGTTAACTGCTGTTGGGAAGATGCAAACGTTATGTGGGCTCTGTAATTTATGAAGGACAGCTGTCATTATTTTACATTAGAGACATTGATAGAGTAATAAAAACCAAAACAACAAGCCGAAAGACACCGAAATGCGCCGTTGAGCAGAGTCCAGCGACACCTTTCACGTTAGTCATTTGAGCTACAGAGCAGCTTTAAGCCCATAGAAAAGTACTGTCTATTTACTGGATCCAGCAAAACCACTGACACTTTGTTGAACATTTTATAAATAAAGAAAAAAGGATCACGAACAAGTCTTGCAGTGGATTTTAAGGTGGTGCCAAAAACAAACACTACATTTACTATTTAAATACTCCTATGTCAAATTCCCACAAAAGCTTAACATGGCCGTTAGGATACCTTTTCTTTTAAATGTGTCGTTTACAGCTAGGGACTCTGAAAGGACTCTGCTGAATCGACCTCACGTCTAAATTCACATTCTGTAGCGCAGAAAGCACTCAAGACAGAAAACGGCACACGTCTTCCAGAGGCCTCCTACAGTCTCAGAACAGAGATCATGAGACGCTGACCACAGAGGGTAGGTCAAGGTCAGACCTGTGTCATATGTCCGTGTTCATAGCGAAGGTAATGAGAGAGCACAGGTAGAGGTGCGAAATATTATCTAATGGACTGGAAAGAGAGAGGCGGCTGGGGTGGAGGGGGGGTGACACAGGATGGGGGGGTAGGACTCTATAGTCTATCCATTTCAACTCCATCTTTGCTTAATAGAGTTTAAGTTTCACTTATGGAATCATTCCTACAGACGCTGGAGGCTTAGTTAGAGGTTGGACAGTTGAATGTTGATCTTATTTTGTTTGGAGGATTCTTTAAAGGATGGGCGAGCCTGGTCCCCGAGAAGAAGCATAATGAAGGTCTAATCTTAATCTTGCAGTCGGTGTTCACATAAGCATGAATGACGGCCATTTGCTTGGCTAGACCCTGGTCACAACTTGATCTCAGCTACTGCAGAATATGTAGAAGCTGAGGTTAACTGAATGGGAATAATACTGCTGATGTGAAACGGGTCACACACACGCACACATGCCGCCCAAACTCACCTGCGCTCCAGCTGTGAAGTTCTGGACCCGGGTGTCCAGGCGGCCGTGGAGCAGCTCCTCCTGGGAGTGGATCTGCTGCAGGAGCCGCTTGGGCTGAACCGCCTCTTCTGCAGGCGGCAGCCTTCCCTCCGGACTCCCCCGGGGAGGGAATCTCAGACCTGCAGAGGACACAGCGGGGGCGGCATGAGGGACACGGTGCGGTGGGGATTAACCAGCTGGCGGTGAAACAACTACACAGACTTTGTCGTTTGAGAGCGCAGCAGAAGTGGACGCAATAACGGGCAAAAAAAAAAACAACCCAAAAATAAACCAACTCGTCATTCATCACGGAGCACAAGTTGCCGGTTACGAGCTAAATCACTGGGTAAAAAGCCTCCTTACCTGTCCCGGCGCACCGCGCACACACCGCAGCGAACAGCAGGCACCTCGCAGCGAGCATGATGCTGCTCACATAGTCCCGCTGCTGTCCTCGGTGCGGCGCCGTGAAGTGAAGCGCGGCTGCAGCGGGACCGTTGCTGACGGCGAAGGCGAACACGGCGGCGGGTTTCCCTTCAAGCGCGGCGCCCGCCGCGTCTCTCGCCTCGGACTTCAACGCGCCCAGACGAGGCTCCTGTGCTCGGCGGCATAGCGGACCACGTGTCGGTGTCGCCGAGCTCCGCGGCCTCCGCCTTCCTGGACCCGCGTGAAGAAGTGAGGCTGCGCGAGGCGCCTCGGACAGGGAGGGGCACGCGGGGCTCAACGAGCCCACCCACGCGACGACTCACTCTGGACCATACATCGTTAAATATTGCACTTCTGTCAGCATTAGGATGCGTGTTCATTCTTTCGCGGCAAATACGCCTCGAATTCATGTTTTTTAAATGCATTTGATGCGGCGCTTTAATCTGCCGTTTTGCCTTTTTAATGAGTCTTAATGGGCTTTGAAGCATATTTTGCTGTCTCAGTTTTTTAGATTCATACAAACAAACTTGATCAAAAACATATTAAACATTCATTTTGCCCTAAGGTTTTTTTCTTCCCCATATGGGAAAGTGGATGACTTTGGGCAAATATCAGTGGGCAAAATTCTAAATTTAAGGGTCACAAGAAGATACAGATACAAAAGCAAAGAACAAACCGTTTTTGACTGAACTCTAGTTTTGATTTCTTTTGAAACACAAGGTCGCTTAAAACTCTTCAAACTGATCTGAGGAGGGAAAAACATCACTCTTTGGCTGAACTGCTCGTGTTCACATGACCTGTGATGAAAGGCAGTGAAGTTCACCATTTTCTATTAGGAATCACACAGATGTAAAACCTGTGGTCTTCTTAAGACCTCACTCTGCACTGAATGATATTTTATTATCCTGATCTTTTATATATTATTACACTTAAATATATAACTAACCAGTGATCACACATGACCACGGACCACAATCCATCCAAACAGACCACCTCAGACATCAACCCCCCCACACATGAAATCCTGCGAAATGGGAGTCTGTGGACGGACGTGCCAAGTACTTTGACCAGAACATTTGTGATTTGGAGCTTTGTATCTCACTTGAACTTGAACCCTCAGCTCCCTGTTGGGAAACACACCCTCACAACACACAATTCCCACACTCCTTTCCATCAGTCTACACAGTACACTGCAACCAAAAAGTCTCCCAAGTTAAAAGGCAGGGTTGTTCTACCTTCTGTGGGGACGCTGCTGCGGTTTTGGCCGGGGTCACCCAAAGGATCCCTTCATTCCAACAAATCTGGATAGTTGGGGGTTACCTAACAAGGCATGGAGATTAGATATCAAATTTTGTTGGTGTCAGCTGGGTTGATGAGCCAAACAGGACACATCGACCCACTGTTGTCCTTGCCTTCCCTCCCCATTTACTGCTCTCCTTTAAAACTACAAGCAGAGTCAGCATTTAAGACAACAGGAAGAATTATCTTCAGCGCACCACAACAGTTCTTAACTTTGCTTTACCTGAGCAGCAACCTTTTCTGAACTATTCAGCAGGGAATGTTTATGGTTGAAATAATTTATTTAAAAACACAGTACAAGAATTAACATCACATTCTCCTAATAGAACTCGTCTTCACGTAGTGAAATAATGTGGTGTTTCTTTGCTTATTGCATTCTGCATCTGTGTTTTAAATGTCCATGCAAGATATTCAGTGCAATATTAGAACAACATGGGGGTTTGACTTCTGTCTGTTATGATGAGCAATCTTTAATGGTAGGTGACCTTACACTTACACAAAACCTGACATGTGTAGGTAATAAACCTCCCCGTGGCTGCAGCACACTGTGAAGCAGTCGTCTCTCCTCGACAAAACCAGTCCTTTGGCTCACCTTCAAGAGGCAGGAAAAAGCCATTTGACATTCATCAGTTTTCTGTCTCGCAGGTTGTGCGAGTCCTCCACTCTACTAACGCCTCATCAAGTGGGATCTGATCCAGATGCAGCACTTAAAGTAATTGAGTAATGCCCCCTTCAGAAAAGCCTCATTAAATTCTCAATACCACCGTGTGTTCCCGGACGTAGCTGCTGAAAGACTGCAGTCAGCAAGACAGAACATTGCTTAAGGTTCTGTGCATGAGGAGGATTATGGACTGAGAGGAAAAATGATAATGGATGCACTTCAAATTCAGGGGAAAATGCAGAATCCACCAAGTCACCTCTACAACAACAAAAAATTTAAAAAAATAAAATCTGCATTCCTAAAAACAGCTTAATATTACTTTTTAGTTTGCACTAAGTTTTAAATATTTATTCAGCGTACACATCATTGACTTATTTTGATGTGCCTAAATGCTGCCCCATTGTTTCTTGCGGTGGGATATGCAGCTGCAAAGTCAAAGACTTACAACTCCAAGTGCCTTACACGATTTCCAGGCAGTGGTTCTTCCAGTTCTTTAAACTGATCAGGAAAATAACCATCAGTGCTGAACCTCAACAATCTGTACTACAGTCCTGGAGAATGCTGATGGGTCCATTTCATCCCCACACAGCGAGGTCGCTGGGGTTGATGGCTGAAGTACAGTGTGCAGACGTGACTCGTAGCTGGTGTCGTGCACCCAGGTGCATGGCCTGCGGAGGAGTTCCTTGTCCAGCTCGCAGCTCTGCTCAGTGGGCAACAGAGGAGCAGCTGAGGTCGGTCCGAGCCTCGACAGCAGGTCACAGTCCCAGTCAGAGTCTGATGATCCTGGAGAGAGCGTGGCTAAGTTGGGGATGAGGGCTGACTCGATGCACACTGAGGTGGAGTGGGACAGTGAATGTTGAGAGCCTTGACTAGAAAGTGCACTATAAGATTTATCATTGGGGAGCTGAAGTGGAGGATCAAAATTCTTTGCTTTTGAGGTGAGTGGCCACGATGGCTTATCAGCACCAGAAGTGCTGCCATAAGCTAAAATGTCCATTTGATTTGGTTCATGAGTGAGATTCTGTGCAGTAGGACCACAAAACGTGGTAAAAGTCTGATTTAAACCAAGTGTTTCCACAGTGCATGTTGAAGAGACCTTTGGGTCAGGACAAGAGACCACATGAAATAATAAACAGCCCTCAGGTTTTGCCATAACATCACTTTCTTGTTTTGCAGATGTATGCCCTTGTGCAGTCCAGCTACTACTGTAGCCACATTTTGCTGTAATCCTCCTCCTTTTGCTCCGGCTGTGTTGGGGGCTGGCTGATCTACAGCGTTTTTTGGGGTTTGGTGCCATCGCTGAATGTCGAGGGAGGGAACGAGATCTATGTGAAAACAGCGTATCACACTCCGAACTATTGGTGGAACATGTGATCCCACAAAATCCAAAAAAACTATCTTGGTTTGAGCCCTTTACTGCTTCTGCATTTGACAAAGCCACAGAGGGAAGAAGTGGGGTGGAGATAGGAATTATGATAGCTGGGACAAACTGAGACACACTTTCTGCAGTGTCCATTTCACAAGTGTGTCCTTCCGCAGCCTCTTCTTCAGTGTACCGTTGAGGACTGAGGGCAGGAGGCTCAGAGTACAGACAGTATGACTCCATAATGTAGGAGGGATAAGGGACCTGTGGGCTGAGGACTGGAGGCAGGGAGTAAGGTTCAGGGACTGGACAAGATGTGTCAGGGCAGGGGGAGAGATGTTGAGTATCAGGCTCCTGGCTGGCTGGGTTGTGGGCTTGTGGCTCAACATTCAATACAGGCATGGCTGGACTTGAAGGCTGGCTGTCAGAGAGCTGGCAGTCTGTGTTAGTAGTGGCAGGCTGGATGTCCGCAGGTGGAGAGGCTGGAATTGGGATGGGAAACTGAAGTCCTGGTGAAGGACTGGTGGGTCTAGAGCAAAGAGGACCCCCAGTAGGGCTGGAGAAGTGAGCAATGGATGATGAAACTTGTCTCTGCAGGGCCTGAACAGCATGCTCTGTCTCAACATCAGTCAGGAGCTCCAGTTGACAGGCATCTTGGATGGGCAAAGGAGTTGGTGGTCTAGGAGGAGGACAGAGAAAATACTAAAACCCTACATTTCAAGACAGAAAACCCATTGTGGTCCAGTGAAAAAGCAAGTTACAGGAATTTCACAATATCAAGACATCGCTAGATAATAATAAAAACACACCGGTTCAGCGTTTCGTCTGATTGTTGAGGTGGATTGGGGTTGAACCCTGGAAGCATCTCAGCCACAAGTTGGTCGACCATACTGTAGTTCGAGAGATCCAGCACAAATGCCCGGTGCTGGTCAGACTGCAAGTGCTGCAAGGGCCAACACAGTTACAGATGTAAAAATAAGCCAAACAATGAAGGCAATAAAAAAAAAGTTATGTGCCAACAAAATTAACTCATAATGATTTCCACCTCCTCCAGATTAGTGAAGGATTGATGACAGCATTCACAGTAAGACAGGTCCTTTTTGCGTGGCCGCCAAAGTGAAGGGTTACAGCCGAGTGTGGTTTGAGATTTGTCCTGAATGCTGCTCTCAACCTTTTTCTTCTCCCTAATTAACAATGAACGAACCACAATTACAATAAATCCTTCAAAATAGACTCTTAGACAAACTTTCTAAATGGATTGTAGTTTATTTCCTATTGCATGCGCCTTACATGGATGCAAGATGTGAAATACACTTGAACACAAACTGGTTGTTAGCAAAACAATGGTCTATATCATTCAAATAATGGCAGTTAAACAAACCTTGTCTTATTTCCTCTTTGCTCTGTGTGTTTTTCAAAAGGAGGAGGAGGAGATTCAAAGGGACTAAATCTGCCCGAGTACCACAGAGTGGGGAAGGTTAAAGACTGCATATGCAAGGGCCTATATTTCCTGGATAGATAAAAAAAAAAACAGAATGTAAAACAAAAAATGTTGATTAAACAAATATGTTCAAGCATCAAAAAACTTAGACGTAAAGACACAAAATACAGTGCAATAAATCTGGACACCTGAAAGCAAATAGAAGAATATGATTATTATTTTTGTCATCAAATTTTGAAATTGAAAATATTTAAGACCAGTTTGCAAAACTGAATATGAGATTACACATCTAAGATCAACCCCACCAAGGCTAATATTCAAATGTTTCAGATGTCATGGGTTCAATTTCTTACAGCAATGGCCTATGCATTAACCAGACCACTTCAATTAACTGAAATGAGAGGGCAACTGAAAAGACCTGTTAGCACATAGAGATCTCCTGCAGGCAGTGGAGCATGCAAAGCCTCATCGAATAGAAATCGCATCCGCTTGAGCTCTGGGCTCCTGGGGAGCGGCATCACCGGGGGGGCTTGTCACATTACACGACGGAATTAATTAAGAAAATCATCTGGGCTGAAATGCAAACCTCCAGAACTAGCGCTCAGTGGGGTACGAAGGGCAGAAACACAGGGACAGGTCACTGCCACCCACTGTTGTTTCACTGACATTATGCTTGAACTGCAAAACGGATGTTAATCTGATACCAAACCACCATTATATGAACCCAGTCAGAAATAAAAACTTAATCACGCTCAGCGTCATTTTCAGCCAAAAGGCTCTAAAGTCTTCTGTACGCTACCTGCTCAGCACCAAACAGCAGACGGACACAGTTAGAGACGAGCTGGTGAACATAGTGGAGCATTTAGCAGCAAAAGAGCCAAATATTTCCCTCGGAATGGTAGAGACCAAAAACAGAGCTAAAACATAGCGAATATTCAATTTGTGTTTGCAGAGTGACCGAAACATGACTCCAAATTAATTCTCCATACCTACTCAATGTGTAAATGCACAACTGTTTGCTAACAGGTTCACCATACAAGCTTTCCCAAAGTGCACAAGAATAATCAGGTATTGCAGGTTTAAGGAAAAGGATTGGATATCAAATCAAACATAAACTGCACTGAAAGAGGGATGAAACTCACCTGCTCATGTCTTCAATTTTAAGATAGGGAGACCTCAAAGCTGCAGCTGTAGACCAAAAGAAGATGAACAGAAAAACAATTAAATTGCTGAAACACTTATACATACTTTCTTATGACACTTATAGGAAATACAGTATTGTTGGGAAATAAACACATAAACTAACCTTTGACAACATGAGCACATTCTTGTTTGCTGTAAGTCCTCTATTAAAAGAGAAAGCTTAAAATAAGAATCATTAATATTACAAGAGCAACAGCGATGTAATAAAGTTCATTACATTTTAATGGGAGCCAAGTGAATTGAACTCCTACATGCCCTGCCTCTAAAAAAGCCTTTCCGGAACTTTATTTGCTTTTTACCAATTCATTCATGATATACTTGCTTGATGTTTTAATGTAAAAATTGCAACCTTTGGATATCTGGTGAAGTGAAAAGACGTTCAGTGCAAACATCTTACCTCTGGCCTCTTCGCGCTGAAGCTTTCTCGAGTCAGCTGTTTCAAATAGAACAGGACATCTGATACCACATTAAGGAACCATACAATACTTTCACACACTGTTCTGTGTGATTAAGAACGTAACATTTGGATGCTGGTTAACAGCAGTCTTCTTCAGTGTGTAGCCATAAGAAACAGCAGCAAACAACAAAACAGAGGCACTCACATGGTGCCATCTGCTGTGAGCAGAGGTTCACTGCACTACAGCGTGTTATGATTTTGATGTGGAATTCCTCCTCCATCACCACTCAAGTTAGTTGAAAAGATACCATCCACATACAGAATCTTCACTCCCCAGGATCGGGCATTGGCCAAAACACTGCTCCTCTGCAGTCGTTCCTATGAGACAGATCCATCAGAATCAAGTTAAGATGATAAACCACGTCAGTCTTCATTATATCACCAATACCCACAGACTAGAAAAATAAAGCCCACAGATCTGCAAGATAAACCATATTTTGGCTTCACTGACTCACGTTGTTGCGAATGGCTTTTTCAAGTAAGGCCTTCCCACGGCTGCCACAAGGCTGTAGAGAAATACAGAGATATATATTTAATTCTACCTTATGCTTTATAGTAACATCCACTGAGATATTGTACAAATGAGGTGGTAATGAAAACAAGATCAATAAAATGTCAGAATCTTTAAAATGTATTTGTTTTTGAATGGTTATATGTAGCATTTTCAGAATTTCTCTTATAAATGCATAACAATTTAGACTATTCACAATAAGCATATTCATTTGTATCAGGGCACTAAATAGCAAGTATCATTGTTTGAATACTACAGCATGAAATGTATACAATAATTCAAACACATATATTTTTAGTTCCAGCTGATTTATATGATGCCAAAATACATTATTCAGAAAAAAACTTTACAAATCATATAAATTAATTCAAAAGAATCAGCTGTTTGGTAAAACTGACATGATTTCAGTAATGTTTAACTTCCATCTTTCCGTGATTTTATTTTCCGACTTTTCAGGTTAAATCACATTTAATAATATTTCTTTAGTACCAGCCCATTTGTAAGCTGTAAAAGGTTTTACAATGTGCACGGGTGATGCTCAGTACCATTGGTCTAGGAGTTCCAGGTCGCTGTTTGTCATTCCTGAAGACACTCTCTCGCGTCATCAAAGGACGTTGGGCTTCTTCACTCATCCCCTTTGGCCCTGCTTTGGTATCTGTGCACTCCTGCTCCTTCAGGCACTCTTGGCTTCCAGTCACAACGAAGCTCACATCCTTATGCAAGAAATTCTCAACCGTCTTCAGAATAAAAACAAAAACAAAAACAAAATCAAAACCTGACAAGTTTTTATGTAAACAACAACCAACATCATAAGATCCACAAACATGCTGCCTTCATCTTTACACAAGCTTACCCCTCCTAGAAGAGCTATGGCCTCCAAAAGCAGGGCTGTTGAGCGCTTCTTCACACTGTCCAGGTAGAAGGTCTTCCCCTCCAGCTTCTTCTGCCCAGCACGCAGTGAGCCCAGAAGGCCTCGCTCCTCTGCATACTGCTGCATAATCCTGGTGCAGTAAAGGAGCTTACAACTTTACAGAAAAGCACCAGGATCCTAATTAAAAGAGAGACCAAAGTTCAGGTGTTGTTGCTATAAGTCTGTATAAATATTTGACAGAGCAAATTAAAAACAAGATCTTCCACAAAGAGCAAATAGCATTTATATAGAGGAATGATGTACTAATGTTTAATAACTTGTTGCGTTATTAGCGTGGGGACCAGAAGGCGTTCAAGTAAGCCAGTGAGTGAGTCTTCATGTATGTATTTGGCTAAATGAGTAAGTGTGGTATTGGCTATGTGTCTGGAGTAGCATAGGTTCTTGTGATCCTTTGTTTTTTTCTGGTTCCTCGTACTTGTGAATATTCCAAGAAAATTGTGTAGTTTTAATACCGGAAACAACATCTTTGACTTTCATTTGTGAACGAACCTGTGTTGCCTTTATTGGGTTAGTATAGTCTAATATTGTGAAATTGTGAGTATTTCCGAGGGAGGAAGTTCCGGGGTGGCGTAGTCAGGCTATAACCTTAAATCTTAGAATATACATGCGTACGGTGCGCACTTTTTAAAACCCTGATGGTGAATTAAGTCCAAATATGTGCACGTGATAAAGCACATGAGCCATGGCATCAAAACATCACTCCCAAAGTTGGCAACCCTGGTAGTACACAATTATTAACCTAGCCACCTTCTCCTAGTTAGCGTTAGCTGACCGTAGCTAACTTAGCTTTCTTCGAAATAGACAACGCCTGGACTAGAATAACGTTTAACTAGCTACTCTTTTAAACCGTTTTGCACATCATTGGGGGGGGGGGGGAAGAGAGAAAGCCTGCTCACTTACGTTTTGTTACTGAGCTGGAGAACTATGTTAAAGAAATCAAATGCTATTGAATCACCAAACAGTTGTCGAGAGACAACCGCCGCTTTTTTAAAAACACGGGACCGTAAAGGCGATGTCACTTCCGGTAAAACGCTGCCTTCACGTGCTTTTTACATAGCCCGCCTTCAGCCTTCTGAAGGACAGCCCACATCTCAGCGATTCAAATAGTAATGTTTCGTAATTAACCAATGAAGTGAAATGAAAATGAAATTCAGTCTGATTATCAGCCAGCCCTTTACAAATCTTCCTTTCGAGCATCAACGTACTTTCTCACAGTCGATGACACGTGCTCTGCTATTATGTTTTACGTAAGGTTCTGACAGGACCATAAACGCAGCACAAAGGATTAGCAGTATTATCGCTGGTTGCTAAACAACTACTTTGTTCTATTTTCTAGAAATTATTTCTAGAAACTACATACATTCATACATTAAGGCTTTTACAGTTTGGAAAGGAAAAGCGGAGCAAACACAAAATGAGAAAAAGTTATATTAGCCAAAACTACTAATTTGTAAATATAAAAGGTGGAACTGGTGCAATATACAAAAAATGTAAATACGACTCTTCTTGTAATCATTAGCCTGTGTGTTGGTGTGTTCCTCTGTATGCTTTGTCAGCTATCAAAAAGGAAATTGTTATATTTTATCCCTCCTGTCCAGCAGGGGGCAATGGTCCTTAAAATACAGTAATCTCAGTGAAGAACCTACAGGGGCAATTTAAATCTTCATACTTGCTTTCATTGGGAAATCTATAACCTATATGTTTAAATGGATTAAATATATTCATTATTGGCAGAAAATTCAGGATTCCACCTGTAAGATGATTTAAATGTATAGCTACATACTATGTTTTATACTGGCATGACATTAACAATGTAAGACAAAGACCACAAGACATATTCTTTATTCAAAACATGCACTTTTGGTTTATAAAAATATTTTTCACAAAAATATTGGCACAGTGCAAAGGACTAGCCTTAATTACATTTCAACTTGAAAATCTGCAAATAAAAGTATCTATTAGTGACAAAAATATCTAACAGGCCAACAAACTAATAGACCAATGTTTTGAGAAAACCTTCATAGAATAAACTTCAAACAAACTAAAATATGTCAAATATAACAGCTCGACAATAAGACGCAACAGGGTTAGATCATTAAACATTTCCAAACACTTTCATGGACCGATACATTTCAAAATCTGAAAAAAAAACATAAAATTACACTAAAATTGCCAACTGAAAACATACTGTCATTTTTTCTTTATGGCTAGGGGAAAAAAAGTTCAATAAAAAAAAATATCATCCCGCATCAAACCTGGTTTGGGGAAAACAAAAATTAAATTTTGCATATTCAGAAACAACAATATTGTTCAACCCTGGATTGGACCCTGAAACTAGCCACATAGACAGTAAGAAAACAATTACTTACAAGTGCAGCACGTTGACTGTTAAGTAAGGCACCATAGGTTACAGCGTGGACACCTCTGCATATTCACAAGGAATCAAAGACAGCACCAACATCTTCCTGCAAAAGCTATTTAACAAAATATAGAAAGTTATTTTGATACTTTTACTGTAATGTAACTTCCTGCTGAATACAGTTGCAACAAACACTTATCCAGCTTTGTAGCAGACTCCCATCCCCTTTACATTATCTTAAGTGGTTTTTGTACACGTTTCCATTTACATATTAGTAGCAGAAGTTATCGTGAAAATGAATTCAATTTGTCAAACCAACAGTCCCAAACCTAAAGGTATTCAGTTTACATTTATTTAAAACAGAAAGAAATCCTCACATTTAGACAACAGGAAATGCTGAATTGCAATAAATTGATTATCAAAATTCTTGATAATTATTATTCTGTGGATCGACTAATCAATCTATTGTTTCAGCCCTGAAATCAACATTTCCTTAGAAACCCTATCTGCATGAATTTGGACCATTTATTAACCTGGGGTTTATATATTTTGTGGCAAATTATTTAATAGTTTGATCCTCATAGGACAGAGCTATATTAATGGAATGAATACTATTGAAAAGATTGTAAACCGTGTCCATTTGTTTATACA
>JAVQJF010099652.1:0-12454 GCA_036023855.1 Gadopsis marmoratus | reverse complement strand
GTGTGTGTGTGTGTGTGTGTGTGTGTGTGTGTGTGTGTGTGTGTGTGTGTGTGTGTGTGTGTGTGTGTGTGTGTGTGTGTGTGTCCAGTACAGTAGAGGACGTGCACATGTCATCTCTGCAAAGATGCCCTCTTCATTATCAGCCATTAGGCAAAGGCTCAGGGAGAGAGGGAGCAGGAGAGGGTTAGCTGGCTGGCCCGTACAAGCACATATCACAGCTTGTCACTTTCTTCTCAATACCCACTACTAGATAGTCATTAAAACCAAGGACTTTCATCAATTAACATAGTGCACTTTCTCTTAAGTATGAATATGCTCTTTGAAAATGCTTCTTTGCTGCAATAAATATCCGTCTTAACCAGTGATTTAATCTTTTATTGAGCCTTAAAGCTGCACTAGGCATGTTTTGTATTTATTCATTCATCCAGCTTCAGTAAAAATAAAAATAGTGTATTTTGTAAAATCCTGTGGATTTGTGCAATTTGCTCCAAGTATTTTCCGGTAGGATATCTTTTCCATAAGCAGGAAGTGACACCAGCAATGAATGAGCACTCCAAACAAGACAGAGGTAGACTAATTGGCCCGTCTGTCTCCACCACAACAACCTCTAAGAGGGGGAAACTCCCATACATTCTGAATTCAGTTATGGTTATGACTTCATCCTTTCACGGAGCTTCTTAGATCAGATACAAAATGTCTAAACGGCAAGTCGATAAAGTAGCGTAGCCTGCTTCATGTGAGGAAATATGCTGAGAAACATGGTGAGAACATTTCTCTCGTTTCCAGTAAAACTCACATTTCCTCCATCCATCCATTCATACATCTATCCATTATCTAAACTGATGATCCTGTTGAGGTTCACAAGGGTTGCAACCTATCGTAGCACACACTGGGTCAGAGGCAGGGCACAGCCTGGACAGGATGCCAGTCTATCACAGGGCTGACAAATATATAGACAGACAGACACACACACACACACACACACACACAGAGTCAATTGGAGATTCCAATTCATCTATCCTGCATGTCTTTGGACTGTGGGAGGAAACTATCCAGAGAAAACCCACGCAGACATGAGCGAACATACAAACGCCTCAATGCTCTTAATCCCCATTGAATGAGTGTGTCTTATATAAATTCACATGATTCTAAAACAAAAAGGGAGGCAGACAGGAACATTTCTTGCGTCTCTTGCAATATAAGTTAAGTAAGAATACAAACTGGCAGGGTGGACTTCTGGTTAGGAGTCTCGTAACTGGTACATCACATTTCATTTTTAGAACAGCCAAAACATCCTTGAGCAAGACACTGAATCTCTGGCTGCTCACTGTGTTTAAATCCTTCTGAATAATGACAGCTGAGACAACAATGCTCTACTCTGCTGCAAGGACATGATGAGATCAACAATGTTCCAGCCTTTCAACCTGAAATTTTCCATTTTAGGAAATTCTTGATCAAACAAACTTCGTGATTCATTTAATACTTCAACGCTGAACATGATTTAAGATCCCTTAAACCTTAAAAGTTGAAATGCTAAAACTGCACATTGGTGTTGTCAAATCTCAGCTTTATCTTAACTGTTAATAAATGTATTAATACCAAACGCAGGAAGAGAAGGGAGTGTAAAAAAAACAAACCACAAATTGATATTCAAAGAATAGTAAAATGAGACATCAAATGCGCCTTCTCTTGTGAAGGCATATAGTATCACACAAGGGTGCGATCTCTTCATTCTTAAATGTAGCAGTCAAAGGAGAGATCATCTGTGAAGCTATTGTCCCATAGTGCCTTTACGAAAATCAACAGCAGAGGACCTCATTTATTGTTCTCTCAAGCAACTGATTCTTCCTGCAGTGGAAATGGAGGATGGTCTTGCAAATACATTTTCTAATATTGAACAGCAAAGTAATACTAGAGGCAGCCTCTGAAAAATACACACCCACACACACACAGCAGACAGTAAAATGGTTATAGCAGTAAATACAGCACACACATACTGAAAAATACTACACGCACATGCATGCATATATGTATGCGCACTGTCTAACAAAAAGGACAAAGGAACACACATGCATGAACGTTGCCGTTTGGACACAAATGCTCTACCCTGTGTAAAACAGCAGCTTTAATTTAACTGAGAAACTGCCCCTTGGAATATCTCTGCATGTGCCTGGTGCAGAGATAGACACTTCGAACATCTGTGGCGCGTGCGTTCCTGTGAGGCCAGTGAAAGCGGCAGCCCGAGCGGTGCTAAAATATTTAATGGCCCCATCCGATGGTCATAATCGCTTTTAAGAACAATAGAGGAAAACACAGGGCGCCAGCGGAAAACTGCACCCGAGGTTAAAGCCACATCTCAGAGTGACAGATCAGGCTGGTTAGAGGGAGATGATGGGAGGGACGGATGGGGGGGGGAAAAAAAGGGAGAGGCACTCAGAGCTACAAAAAAAATACATGGCAGGTGACGATCAATGTTAAGTGGAACGATTGACCCAGGAACAGTATATAGGGCACCGCGACAGGCTGAGCACTTAAGAGCTATTTCTGGAACGCGACATATAGAGAGAAGCATACCTGCAGCCTGAGTGGCAGTAAGTTAAGCTACGTGGGGAATTAAACAGGTTCTGTTAATGTTTTGGTTTTGTATTGTTTAAATATTGTGATTTACTCTAAATCTTTTGATGTATTATTTTTTGCATTATGTTGTGTAAAATATAATTTTGTGATATAAACTGTAGACTTTTGGCAGACACGTATACTGTTCTTGTTTTTGTGTTAGCACCACCAACAGCAGATATGTTGTGCTGATATAAAGTGAGAGTTCTAATACTGAAAACCACAGTGGTTTGTATACATTCAGTTAGGGTGCAACTTGGTTTGAAGGGAACAGCCATAAAGGTGCCTCACATCACTTGGGCAGAAATTAAAGGCAATGACTTTTGGTTGGTGGCACTCAATATGCCAAAAGACACATTTGAAAAAAACTCAACAACTGTGTCACATTTGGTCAAAGCGATCTACATACGTGTCTGTTAACAGTTTCATTGAAAACCAAAGCACATTTGCCATCTGTCCCGTCAGCCTTGCCTCCTGCAGTCATGGATGAGATTCACCTCGCTCATTTCGGCACTGAAAAGGACAAAGACACACAGTGTTGAGGTAGGGAGGTATGCTCCAGGTGGGAATCTTAACAGATCTAGTATGTGAAAAAGCATTACTTTCATTTTCCAAGCTGAAGGGCCTGAACACAGGAAGGACATACAGAAGTGTCAGTCAAACGAAGCTCTTCGTGCACTGCAGAGCAGAGGGTGAGAGGAGAGAGCTTTCCAGGACCACGTTTATCTCTGATGCACAGATAGCTCAGTAATGGATGAGGAGTTGGTCGAACTCGTGCTAGAGTGCTAGAGCCAGTCAGGTTGATTTTATTGGTTTATACACATCCAGAAAGCCAGACAGCACTAATATTTGCTGAGACAGTGTGATGTGATCAATTGTACGGTAAGTAATTTATTAACCATCACATAATTGATTTTTAAATACTATGTATATAGACTTGTGAATAATGGAAAATATGTTTTAGCGCGTTCATTTATGTTAATAGTAATTTCACAGCCATTACACATACCTCAATAAACATAAGATATTTTTAAAACAACGTGCAAATGATTTAAAGATGATGTCAGGCTTGCTACAGACACAGAGAGGCCATAAGACAATTAAATGGAATGATTTTAGGATAGGCTTCTGCATGTTCAAATGAGTAAATGCCACTTATTATGCATTTAAACGCTTTAAATTGTACCTTATTTTATCAGCAGTAACTAACTTCATGTGTTGTGAAATGTATTGTAGACAAAAATGTGCAAATTATTTGATTTATTTAGGGTCAACTGATGATTTATAAACAGTCGTCCCAAATAAAATAGTTTTTAATTATTCAGCATATAGAAATCTTTAACTTTTTTTATTTGTGGGATATTTTCCAGTCTTTTAATTCACTTTCACTGTTTTGTTTTCCAAACTGAATCTATATTGTTTTGTTGAGATCTTCATTTCATAATTTACGAAGCGAACATATAGAACTTTTGAAGTCGGAGCCGAACAGAGAGCAGCGCAGGGGGGAGACAACAGGGAGATGCAAATAACTAGACAAGGAATGAAAGAGAGAGGGAATAACAACACGAGCAATCAGTGGGGAATGGGATGATGTTGAACCGAAGGAGAGGCAAAGAGGAAGAGAGAAACAGAAGCGCAGAGGGGGGGGGGAATGGGGAACTCAAGACAAAGACACAGAAGAAGAATGACGGACAAAGAACAGGGAAAATGAACTCAATTGACATGAAACAGGAGCGGGCGGGCAGATAACCAGAGACTTTTCTTTCTTCTTGTCAATTAAAAAAGCACTTTACAAAAGGTATACAGGAGGAGGAGGAGGAAAAGGAAGAGGAGATGATGTAGTTGAGCTGGGGTTGAGGAGAGGTTGACATTTCAGCTCACCCTGTCCTTCTGCTGTCCATCTTACTGAGTGTTTTAGAGCCCGCAGCCTGGCCACTGCGGCTACACTGCGTTTCAGCAGTGACCCAGCCCCCCCCCCCACTAACTCACTGACCGTAAACAGGAGGGCGGGGGGCGGGACGCGGGGGGTGACATGGGACGATAACATGCCTTCCATCTCCAGGAAGATTAATCAAACTGATGAACGGGACAGCTTTGAAAAATCGGCAGTCGTATTTGGGGTTTGTCAAACGTCTGACTGATTTATTTGGCAGGTGGTGATGGAGGGAAGTGTTCTCCATTTCCATGTTTCCATTCAAGACGACGAAGGGCAAGCTGGGGGCAATTGGACGAAAAGGGATTCTGTGTGCATTTCTTGCTTCTCCGACTCCAGGGCTCAGAGTTGTGAAAAAGGAAACGGATGGATGGGGGGAAGAAAAAAAAAAAAAAAAAAAAAAAAAAAAGGACAGAGTGGGAGGTAAAAGAGGTCAGAAGAGAGATTGGGGAAAGAAAAGTGAGAGGGACAGGGGCAAAAAGTGGGAGAAAGCAGGGAGAAAGGGAGGCAGATGGAGAATAAGAAGCAGATAGGGTCACCTCTCATTAGCTCACCTGCCACACACCATGCCACAAAGCAATGCGCCTCCCAAGGACATGAATTAAACAGAGAGCCAACTACCTCAGAGGAACGCAGCCCTGCCAGCACTTAGCCAGGCCTCATAAACAACCAGCACGCATTTGTCACTTCCTCTTCACCCAACAAAGCGACAGCAGAAATAAATTACCTTTAAGTGGACCTCGTTCCTCCTCGCCCTGGGCATCCTGTACTCGCCTCAGCACCTGGTTTGAGCTAACGGCGCAAACCGATGGACAGCGAGCGTTCGAAATCAGCAACACAACGCAAAGTAGCAGACTGGGGCCTTAAGTTAGTTGTCACGATGGCAGCCAGCCACCTCCCCGTGTTTATCCTGCATCGTTGCTTCATCTAGATAGGTATTTAGGCATTCAGTCATTATCGGAGGAGTTTCAAAAGGGTACAACAGTGGGATGAGCTTAATTTCCTACATCAACAAACAAGCAAGCAGTGCCCTAACACACACAAAAAAAAAACCATGCACCCATAAAGTGAGCAAGACATGCAGGAGCAAAGACGGAAGCTACAGGGGAAAGCAAATGGAGTGAGGCATCACTTGGCAAGGTGTTTTCAAGCTGGGAGAAGAGTAAAGACAGCTGGAGTGAAGCAACATCCTGCATTACTGAGAGTTCAAAGGCACAGTAAAAATGGCACTGCGTTTACATAAAACGAGTGGCATGAGGGACGCAGGCTCTTTCTGGGTGTTGAACAGCCAAACGGCATTTTCTCTCCCTTCCAGGAGGTACAGTGTTCACGGTAAACACAGCTAAAAGGAACAGTTTCTCTTCCCAGCCTTACATCTGTGAAAGGTACCTGATGAAAGCTAAAGGTCCGACTTGTGCCCGGGCTTATAAAAAGGGTAATATGGTAGTATACGCTTACCTCCCACTCCCTATCCCCTCGCTTCCTCCAAACCCCCGAGCTCCAAAGCATGTCTCAATCACCCCTTCTGCTGCTCCTCCTCCTCCTCATTATCCATCTACTCCTCCACAGCTGCGATATACTCTCCTTTTTGCCCCATATCTCTGGATCCAGCTAACCAAATTCATAACATGCCAGTAATGCAATCGTTTGAAAAAAAACACACCGATCATCGATACTGTTGGACAGGAATCGCAAAAACACAGAGCACCTGGATGGCGTCAGCCACAGGGGCCACCCATGAGCAAAGATTGTGTATAGAACCCTTCACTAAGCACTGGTAGTCAATGAAGTCGGCCGTCTTGCTGGTGCGAAACACCCTCCCCGTGACACAAAAATGAATCAAAAAAATGTCTTTCCCTCTCTTCTCCATGGTAATCGCAGTAAACGCCCCGTTGGTGTCGAGAGGTTTGCTGGGGTCCTGTCGTTAAAGGCGGTTATTGAGCCAGCCTCTGGAGAGAACACAGCTTTGTTAATCAAGCAAGGGCCAAACAATTACTAGAATCGGATAATCAATGGCTGTGGACAAACAATGAATCTTTGGTGAGGACAAGTGGTGAGGAATAGGGTCCTACTAATTAAACAGAAACCTGCTGGTATGCTATCTTTAGCCAATAGCGACGCTGCTACACCGTTTAGCCCATCTGATTAGGCTGTTTGACACAGCTAATGTAAAAACCATCACAAAGTCCTTTTTCTGCAACTTCTAATACATACAGACATACAGCTCCATTCCTTTGTGGACCTTGAGGTTGGTTTTTCCTTTTGTTATCTGTGAGAAATTCATTTTGGCGTCTGGTTGTCTTCCATTTTGGTGTAATGTGGATAAAAGATAAATGCAAAGGGACTTTTAAAATGGCTAGCACTGTGTTCAGTACTAATGCAAATAAAGGGATACTTGTACAGTGGGAATTACTGCATGAGGTGGAAAAGCTCATATCCAAATTGCGGAAATTTGAGTCCTGTTATGTATCAGCTAACGCTTTAGAGAGGTCACACGGGTCAGAGCCCTTGTGAAACAAAGGTATACCCTCTCAAAATGTGCCAGACGTTATGGCTCAAATGCACAGATGGAAATTTAAACTCCAGTTGTCTCACGATGGATGAGAAATCCTGATTTGGCTGCAGGCGATGGGTGGAAAGCCTAATAGGGTGCCGGGAATTACAGCAATAGGAGGTGAGCTTGATGGTGAACACCGGGGGAATCAGGTAAGACAAATCTGTCTGGATTTATACGAGCCGTGTGTGAGTTGCTAATAGCAGAATATAGACCAGGGAAACAGAGGGGAGTTTATGATACGCAGCTCTGAGTGTACAGTTTCAGAATGCTGCAAAAATGATATACATCATGATATATTCAGCACTCAAACTATGAAAGCAATGCCAGTGGGATGAAATCATCTTGTTTCTTCTGACATCTTGGAACAGGTGTACGGACTTACTTTATGGAAATTACTGCTCAGTCTATAAACTCTACACAAGATAAATTGAAGAAACTATCTGACCATACTGGAAGATAATCTTTTGATTTTGTCCAACAACATATAACACTGAACACAAGATTACTGAGCAAAATGTTTATGTTTTTTTTTGTAAAGCATGCTATTAAAAAGGTGAGTGCAGCAGATATAATGACCGACTGCACAGGCAGCCAAGCTGACATGTCTCCACTTAGCACAATAACAATCAGAATCCTGCCACGATCAATAGCTGTTCAAGACTTGCTTTAAAAAAAAAGAAAAAAAAAAAGGTCCACATCCTCCACCCTCTTCCTATCCATCTATTGCAGCCTCATTTCCAGTCATCTCTTCCTCCCTTCATCTATAATTCTACTTTGTTTCCTCTCATGCTTCCTTACCTCATCTAGATAATCTCACCCTCCCTACCTTCCTTTCCTTCTTCACCTACTTCTTCCTCTATTCCTACCTCTTTTCCTTACATCACCCCTTTCCTCCATTTCTTGTTTCTTCCATCTTTCTTTCTCAATGTCTTTCGTCCATGCATTCCCTTTTCTCCCCTTCCCCCATCCTTATTTCGTCATTATTTCATCCCTCCATGACCCTACATCTCGTCTACCATCCGTCTTTCCATTCTTTCATGAATTCCTCCCTCTGATCTGCTGTTTCAGATTGCTCTTCAAAGATCACTCCCTCTCCTCACCTTCCTGCCTCCCTCTCGGTTCCTTCCTTTCCCCCTGTCACCTCAACTACCTCTCCGTGCACCCCTCAGTGTAATTTACCTGCTCTCAATCTCATCCTTCCTCCACCTCTCCGTCCCTTCCTCTCTCCCTCGTCACGTCTCTCTCCAACCAGTCCTCTCCTTCCATCTGCCATTTCTTCTTTTCCACCCTCTGTGTCTCCCTTGCTCTCACGCAGTCCGCAGTTCACAGGTTTCCCAGGGCACATTGTTGCATCCCAACGGAAGCTTGCGCAGCATTCTGCCATAAATAATTGAAGAGGCCCCACATGGCCAGGCACGCTCAGTCTAAATGGATTATTCTGGGAGAGATCAATGCCGGCCTGTGAGGGTTTTATTAGGGCCTGCGGATGAAACGTACAAGGCCACCGCCAATACTCTCCTCTCTGTCTTAATTCTACCCTGCGTGTGCGACATACTCCGCACCACCACCTCCTCGCCTGCACCTTCAACCATCCACCCACTCCCGATCACGACACCAACGTCACGAGAGAACTATGGCCGATGCTTTACAGTGCAATTCTGAATTAAACATGAATAACTATCCAAGACAGTGTATGAACCATTAATTCTTTATGATGCAAGACAGCGTTTTGTTATCCCTAGCTCTGTCGATATGCACGTCATCCTCACAGACCCTCACCATCATCAGCCCCCGCTCACAAGCATGGCGGGAAACAACTGGCAACACCCACTGGAGTTGTCATGAGCAAGGAAAGGGGAAGTGAAACATTAGCATGACCTTCAAGAGTTATGACCCTTCGCAGTGGCGAATAACCCTAAGCGTCTCTCCCCAAGGAGATTTACATCGGTGAGAGATTTCCCTGTTGTCTTCTCTCCGGAAAACAACCTGTCAAGCACGGACAGCTTGTTAGTCATTCAAATCTACTGGTAAATAAAGAGATGAATATAACTTAGAGATCTTCTACTAAAATTCTACTTCATGCCTAATCTACATATTTCGCAATGTTACGTTTTTTTCATTAATGCTAGCTCCAAAGCAGGAAACAGCACAAAGTGTGACCATTTGCTTCTATAACTAATGGACTCCATGGCATCTGACATCAGAGTTGACTGGGGGAGTTGGGTGGGCGCAGGTATCTCAATGAATAATTATTTAATTAGTAATGTCTCAAAGGGAAAAGATCATTTCACTTGATACCAATGCAATAAAAAGTTTCTTGAAATAGTTTTTTGTTTTGATCTTTTAAAATGGGGAAACTTTCATTTCTGCATTGGTATCAAGTGAAATTATATTTTCCAATTGAGAAATTACTGGTTTAATATTGTTTGCACATACACAATGTATCATATACATTTTTAATCGATGGGACATACTGCGCAGATTGTCGTTAGCCCCACAGTTTCCCCCTTCCACTGATATGTCCCATCTGACTGTATATTTTGAACTACACCTGAACACATTTGTTGGCATATTCTCAGGTTCTCTAAACACTCACATTACCACTGCAATTATCCTTGAGTGAAGAGCCTTTTAACGCTTAACATGCTGCTTTAATCTGAACTAAGACTCCCTCAGTGATGATGATGTGTTCTCAACAGTGAAATTGAACCCTGACAAGACGACATATTTCCCCCCTCTATACGCACTTTTATGATTACTGTAGAAACAACAATCTAATATTCCAAGCAGGAAATGAAGTGCAAGATACTTTTACCCTTTCATATTGTTTTGATTGGGATTGATAGCAATGTCTATTGACAATAATAGACATTGCTTTACGGAATGGTGCAACTTAACACATTTGACAGAGAGAGGGGCCCTGAGGCTTTTACCCCCATATCTCACAAGTGACTGGTCTTCCTCGCCTTCCTGGGAACGGAGGAGAAATCTTTCATCACTCCAGGACTGGCCATCTTCTCCATTCCTGACATATTGGCGTGTACGAGGAAAATGTGTACACATCAAAGCCATTAAAGTGTCAAGCTCCATGGTGGGCTTACACCATGGTCAGAATGTTCAAGAAAAACCTGTGAATAGTGAATTTTTTGCCCTCGTTCCGGCAGTCGAGACTTCCTCTAAGGAGCTTATATCTTAGCGTAAACCAGTGTTCAAAAGACACAAGGACAATTTCTTTCTCTGCTGCTGGAATATTCCAGCACTCATTTGCATATGGATTTGAAGACCATATGCTTCCTGACAAGATTTACTGTACAATATGGCACCGTTGGACAGAAGGCTGAGTACAAAACTGCTCTGTCACATTATACCAACACCTCCATTGCTTTTCTTTAATGATTAACTCAATCTAAATTACCTCTGTAGTGCCAACTACTGGATTTTTGGTTATAGATGTCAATGTTTCATTGGTTTCATTTACCCTGACCACTGACTTGTACTAAAACATATTACTTTGGTGTGTTTGCAAGGGGTGGAGGTGAGGATGGGAAGAGGTGGGATACTCTGAAATTGACATTTTGCTACTTAGAATTTCAAATTCAAAGGTGGGGGAAAAACATGAGTGAAAGAAAATACCCCGCTGTTTATCCGGAGGTGACAACTAACAAGCACCATCCTGGTAATTAGACTGCCGCAGTGCACATGGGCGAAGCTCTCCGTAAAGTGTTCTTATTATTAAATCTCTCTCTCTGGGTCCCATTTTAAACAGCTCTACCAGCCATCCACATCCGTTTCCATTTTGACCACACACTTAGGTTTGGTGGCCTGTACTGACACTGCAGGACGTGACTTACAGCTCATCATGTAAACGTAACAAAATGATATGTGCATGCGTCTGTGTGTAAGCAGCTGCATATCTGTGACTGTGAGCATTTGCAGAATGTGCCGTCCCGCTCTCGCATGCCTGAATCTTCGCTGCCCAGCTGGTGACAGGTGAGCATGATTGAAGTGCTTTTTTGCAGGAGAAAACAATGAATGCTCAGGCATGCTATCCAATCACCCATCTCGTGCATACAGAGAGGCTCGTTGACTGATGTCAACTTAAGAAGTGTACACAGTGAAAAGCTAACCTGGCTCGTCTCCATTACCAAGAGTCGCCTCACTAAAAGGTGACCTACAGTGCGACGCTTTGCACTCTAAACATTAGGCTTCAGAATAAACGTTTTGTCATTTAAAGCTGGTGAAAGTGTACTGCGACATTAAAAATGTGAAAAAGAGGGAGCACATGCTAAAAAAAAATAAAAAACCCACTTTGTTGGACCCAAACCTTGCACCTCTGATAATTGAGCTATTAAGCTTCTCAACGGGGGTATCTTTAAAGGTATCAAAACCCCCGACGGTGTCTTTGGTGAACCCTTTCATCAAAATGGCAACTTGAGCCTGACAGTAGATCATAAAATTCTATTACATGGTTGTTCAAGAAATCCTTTGTTTAACTTGTAAAGAACCATAAAGTCCCCCCTGGCTCCATTCAGATCTTACAAGAACCTACAACGAACCAATGCTTTTGAGAGTGCGTGGCCTCTGTGCACGCCCAACACGGGTATTTGATTGTTCCGTGAACAAACGCTGGGTGAGGAGACGCTTCATAAAATGTGTCCAGCCCGTTAAGTCTGAGGGACGGACTCCAGTAATAGCCGTCCTTCCACAGGCCTGTCTGTTAAGACAGCAGAGAGTGAGTGACTCCCTCCTGTCGTAGTGATCATGGGGGTGGCACCACATCTTAATATCAAGAGCAGGACTGGAGCATACAGATCTGCGCTAAGGCAGGGATAAGAGTTCTAATTTAAACTTAAATATTAACATCTTACAAATAGTAGCCTAAACTCCCACTTGTGCTATCGTGAAAAAATGTAACATCACAAAGACAAGCAGAAAGTGAATGCAAATCTCTGTGTGTGTGCTTCATACTGCAACTCATGAATTACATCATTTGTGTCATCACTGTGGTTAGGCTCCACATATCTTCACGTCTCCCTTGCAGGAGGCCAAACTTTCTGTTATTACTGGGGGGGGGAAATGTGCGTGAAATATGGAAGAGGCAAAATTCAAGAGGCATATGATTGGTTGCCAGAATAAATCTGTGGTGGCATAAGTCTGAATATAATTTAGAAAGGACTGTGGACTATTTCGTGGGAGGCTGGGCGCATGAGAGGAGTGTGTGGTCCCTCTCATTCAAATCCATTGGTGGCTGTTGCATGCCTTGCTCTGGTGCTTCTGGGCATTCTGCTGTGTGCGTGTGTTGAGGGGGGGGGGGGGGGGTGCATGAGGGGGGTATCACTCCAAATTTC
>JAVQJF010099647.1:0-16633 GCA_036023855.1 Gadopsis marmoratus | reverse complement strand
CGATATATGTTTAGGTCCCTTTAACCCTCAAACGTTTTTCTTCACTCACATCTAGTTTTCAATTCATAGGATTAAGAATAACTCCCATTTACTCGTTTTTGACTTTCTCACTGTTTTGGTATAGGAGATGACGTGACGCGCTGTCTGATGTTAGCACCCCTTTCCTACATAGTCACACAGAATAGAGGGGAATGTAGGCAGCACTGGAGGTAGCAAAACCACAGATGAAATGCAGCATTGCACATTAGATGCACAAGAGCGTCAACAACAGTGCAATACTTTCGGCCACCGCTGACGTTCATAATCATGTTTGTTCATGAGTCACGAGAGGGCAGAGGTGAAAGACAAAAAGGTCTGAAGAATGAGAAGGAAGTACAAAGTATGCAGCTTCTGTACTGAGTCAGTGCTCTGTTGTTTCTTCTTCAGGATGGCTATGATGATTGAATGAGAATCTATTAAATCTGAGTCACTCTGATGCTTTCATGTGGCTTCTGTCTGGATAGAAAACATTCTGATGTCGTACAAAGCGCCCTTTTCTTTACCCTGCGACGGCTGTGTAAAACGACTGACGCACTTCAGAACCAGCCCATGCCCACTCGGCGCGCATCATTTTTCATGACACACTTTTAGCTGCTTGCCGAGTCCGAGTGGGTTTTGTGGCAGTTCAGCCATCTTATCTTTGTCATCATCCTCGTGACACATTTGCATGTAGACAGTCAAGGAATTGACCGAAGGAAGGAAGTTGAGGAAGTCAGCCCACATGAGCATGTGGTTTTGACTAAACCAGAGAAAACCCTGCAGAGAATTCATGTATCTGAGAGTTTTATGGCAGGGTGGGATGTAAAATGCCACATTTGGGGCCAGATTCAGCCCACAGAGGCCACAAGATCAGGGTAAAAATCTTGGAAACCAGAATGGGAGTGTGTCCTCAAAATCTCAGTGTCATAATGGGATGCTGCTTTTCTCTGCTAGTGCGTCAAAATGGATCTGTGAGCATAAGTGCAGCCATACAAATTCCTCTTGTTGGTTAGCACATTGCAGAGGCCAGCGTTGACACATTTTGCAATGTTTCAGACACCTACATGATGAGTTCAACCATGAATCCTAACAGAAGGCTCGCTAGATGCATCACTACCTAATTTCAGCAACACCAGAGTTGCCTCTGGGGAGAGAAGACAAGGTGAATGGAGTCGCCAGGTAGCAAGGAGACAACTCGATCCATCCTGGGCTGCTGTCCCGTGGAAGGGCACCACGGGCTGCTGCTGGAGCCAGACGGGACCTGATGTGCTTTTCCCTGAGACGCCTCAGGGAGCTGCAGCATGGACAGACTATTTGATGAGGAGAGGACTACTTTGCTGTTCATTTCACACCCTTACATCCAGCTACTGGTTTCGTGGCACGTGCTCTTATTGCCTGTGTCGTTACTGTGTGGTTTATTGGTTAATTTATTATAGAATTGTAATGTGGAGTCCAAAACAAATTTCCACATGGGGACAATTAAAGTATACCTTGATCTTGTCCAACATCGTTTTCACAGTTTCACGATTGCCATCAATAAGTTATCTGTCTCTGTGGAAGTGATTTTGCTTTGCAGCACAGCTGTGCATCTGCACACACGGTGCATGCAGAGGAATGTTTCTTCTGAGAGTACCAAACCCAGACTGATACTTCCCAAAATCCTCACAATTGCTTTACTGTAGTTATGTGCATCTTGCTGGCCCAGCTGCGCGGCTCTAAAATTGCATAAATGTGTCATTACAATGGGAAATGTTGGAAAAATATGGCTGTGCTGTGAGACCTTTAGTGCACAGTATATTCAAAATCCATGGGTTTTGACGAACCCTCGTGTTGTCCTTCAGATCGGTGCAATGTCAAATGCAATGGCATTTGGGGTCAGAATGACCCTAAAGACGACACAAGGCAGCTCAATAGTTCTGAACCAACAGATGTGAGGGGTTTCACACTTCACTTTGACAGCCATTATGACCATCTGTGACCCAAAAGACAAAGACCAATGGATATTTAATTAGCAGAATAAAATGGTGGAAATGTGAGGCTCAGCCACACTGAGTTGCCACCAAGCTTTTGGCAAAAAAACAAGCAAATATTGATTCAAAATAGAAGATGAAAAATCAGTCGCTTAAGTCACTGTTATATCTTCATATTCAAATAACTTAATTGGCAAAACACTTTATATATGGACACTTGATGTTGTGAGGGTCAGACGGAGTGCAGGAACCATGGAAGGAACGGGCCATTGTAAAAAGCAAAAACTTTGTTTGCACAGCATTGTCCATGTAAACAGCAAATACAGTGTTTGTTTTGCAATGGAAAATATCCACCCAGCAGTCACAGACTGTCTGTGAGGAAATGTGATGTTATGGAGGTGATGATAGTGATTAACATGATTTTCACTTTCCTGGAGGGTGCATGAAAATTCATGAGGAGAATAAACAGGATGCAACCCACAGAAGAGTAAATATGCAATGGATTACACAATACACCTAGTGCAACATGCTATTAACGCTCTATAAAAATGTGAAGGTGCTCATCATTGTAACAACTGCAGGTCTGTTTGTGAATCCTTGTGCAAGCACGCCTATCTGTGCGATACACATTTCCATCCATTTCTGTTCAACGGAAAATGGAACAAAGTTAAAATTTAAATGTGTTTCACAATCTGAACATTATAATCTTCATGAAGGTTGCAGGATTGTTGTATTAGACTGCATTCGTTTTAGCTAGGTGTAGCCTGTCTTATAAACTGGCAACTGGATGGATGGATATATATATATATGCACACTTCAGGTCAATTTGTTTGACACAGCTGTGTAAAATATTGCAGTGTGTGAACATTCACAGTGCTGATGTGTGAATGAACTCACGTGAAATATTTAAAAAATTCAATCTGGCTAAATTAGCTATATTGTATACTATTTTACCAAACATCCAACAACAACTTTATTTTTAGCAAATGGCAACAAATGTTAAGACCAAGGGACAATCAATTATTTGGTCGCATGATGGTGTTTGACAAAATAGAAAAAAGTCCTATTTACATAGCAACACTTATTTTCAACATTACAGTATGAGAATGTTTAATAAACTGCTGGTATTGAGCTTCTACATCTTCACGTTGCCCAACCTTTGTAAACTTCAGCCTTCTGTCATAATTATAAGCTGCTGATTGTTTAATACCAGGGATTTCATTCTGAACGGTCTGTACTGAGGTAAAGTGCGGTTATTAGATTTGTTTACATTTCAGTCAAGATGAAGAGGATGACTCTGAAATTCCAGTTTCTCAAACTAGTTGCTGTGCATCCACGTGTTCATGTGCCAGGGGTTTTTGCAAATATTTCCTAAGAAAACCCCCCACATGTTTCTCTATTGCAACGGTCTACCGTGCTATTTCCTCAGGTGGTTTTCTTGAAAAGACCAAGGAGTCTTACACAAGTCTCTGACACACACACACATAGACAGACATACACAATAATTGCTCAGTTCGTTCTACATAAAGCTTTTAACCCACTTCCTTCCAGCAGGAAGTAGAGCAGGACTCCTCTCTCTCCATCTCACGTGCATCCACATACATCAGCTCCACGTGTCCATCATCTCTAATCGTACCCGACGCAGTCTCACGTGCACTCTGCTGAGCCTGTCCTCTCCTGTATCCCCCCCCTCCATCTCCCTCAGGGAATCTTGGCATCACCACGATATTCCTCTACTGCTCCACACTGCCAGCATTTTCTTCTGTTGTTTTCCTTCTCTTAGCCTGTTGACATTCATCGCTTCTTCGCTTATCTGTTTCCTCCCCAGTTTTGTCTCTTTTTACTAACTTCTCTCCTCTCCAGTATTAAAATCTAGCATAAAGACAGCTCAACAGCAATCCACAGTGAATAAGGATCCCCAAAGCGGCCACAAAAGGCTGCCAGCTAGTGATATTGTGGCATGCATTTCATCATCTGGGATTTGGTTTCTTTGTTTTGTTCTTTTTTTCTGGCATTTCCTGTCTTTATTCGTTTGCGTGGTTTGTTTTGCCCGCAGGACTGTGTTAATACCAGTTGTTTGTCCTCCTGGTAAAAATGACTTGTGTTGTTGTTGTGAGCTCAGGGAGAAATCCAGAGCAGTGCATTTGTGTTTGAAATGCTTCAATAATATTTCCAATACAGTGCCTGAGTTGCAGTACTGATACCAAAGTTATTCTTTTTTCAGCACTTTACTTTTAATAACATAAACACGTTTTTCTATAACATCCTGAAGCCAAATTTGGTTAAAACACAAGCACTGTGTTGGCAACATAATGATTTAAAGCAGGAATGATCTGATCAGAGAAATGCCAAACAATTTGCAATTATTATTACAATTACTGTGCAATAATCTGCCAGACACTTCGTCCAAAGTGACTTACATTTCAGCAGTTTAGGGTTCAGGGTTTTGCTCAAGGACACTCAAGGTATTCAATTCCAACTTGCAATACATGAAGTGTTTGATCTTCTGTGCTACAGATCAATACCCAGCCCTAAAACTAAACAGTCAAAGAGAGTCATTGTGTCTGACTTTTTTACTTTTGCCCATTTTTATGTGAATTATTTGCACAATTCTTTACTTTAATATATTGCAGGTGTCAAATATTTAGATGTATTGAGATGCCATATCTGGCATTTTGTCTTCAACAATTGACCATAGAGACTGTGGAGAAACTGGGGAGAGAGAGGGGGATGGTGGAGCAATTTGCTTCACCCATTTAGATGTATGAGGACTGGTTGCTTAACACGGAAATGAATAAACAGGGTTCTGACAAACAGACTCACTTCTGTCAAGTTTGGTTTGTTACGACAAAAGCCACGAGGCTGCATGTTTGATGTCCGTCATGTGGACAGATCTATCTTTGCAAGCATTTCCTTTATTGTGGTCAATATTTTTATTGATCAATTTGTGGAGAGTGAACTAATTCACAGAGAATCAATTACAATTTTGATTTAGCCTGCCATGTCCAGCTTGGGTGAATAATGGAAACGTTGCCTTCATGCCTTTTAGAAAACTATTTAGCAGTCACTCTGGTTTTCCAAGTAACCACGAAAAGTCTTTGAACAAACTATCTTGGAATCAGACTGTCCTGCTTCAAAGCATCTGAACCTTAATTACTTTAGGGCTCTGTGTGTATTTTGGTTCTATTAGGGCCATATCAGGCCCAGGTTCAGACCAGGCTCATGTGGAGCGTCTCCCTTTCAAAAGACTGTTGGTTAGTTTAATGCTGTCTTAAAGGAGTCAGACAGTCATGTACTGTGATGTCTAGTTAATATGGACAAAATTGGTAATAGTATCATATAAGTTACCCCTCCAATACTCAGCCTTAACCTCGAATGAATCACTTCCTATGATATTAAATCAGCAGAATGATTAAATAGCCAAAGAAAGTGTAAAGATGCAAATAAATTCAAAGATAAATCTAAACAAAAGGTCCAGAGCAATAAAGTGCATAAAGACAAGTCTACAAAGGTGAGTTTTAAAAGCCTGCCAAAGATGCTCTGACAGGTTGTTCTAAAAACGCCAAACAGTGGGAAACATTGATCCTGTGCTCAGTGTGCATCTTATTTTTAACTTAAAGTCACAAAACAAACGGTGGTCATGTCAGCTGGAATTTCAGAAAAATATCAAAAAACATGATCTTCTGCCAGCAAAAAAATTAAATGCCTGAGAGAAAAATAACATGCCAGCTGTTTGGAAAACCTAAGCTTGCGCATAACACATTAAGATATGATGCATTTGCATGTACTGTGCAGTATACAGGCTTAAAGAGACTGTTAACAACAATTACAATTGAGCTGGACAGATAGAAAGATGTGAGTCAGGATTGACAATGATGACGAAGACTTACTCATTTACAAATCATTTAATCGTGTTTTATATGCAAATACCAGTACAAAAAGTTTAACTCTGACAAGGCATGCAGGCGAATCAACAGCCTGAGAGAAAAAGGCATTGGGATAAACAGATACAGAGACAGATGAAGGGAAAATGAATGACCACAAAAAAAAAAACAAAGACGAGGGCGAGATGGTCTTGCCATCACTTAATGGTCATGTCTAGTTAGACATAAGCACAAGTAAGACACAGAAACATTGAGAATACAGGTTTCAGGGAGGCCAGTGGTGAATATGCCTTTTTGTCTATGGTTCCTTTTTTTAATTTAAATCTTTGTTGCCAAATTATTCACAGTACATGTAGTTTCTTCAGTTTAAACTCTGCCATCATGGACCTGAGCTGAAATATTAATTACCTTAAGAATGAAGCAAAGTTTCAGGTAAAAACCTTTTTTTTTTGTTCTGAAGAGAGAGTATTTTGCACGTGCTAAAGTAGATGTCTTAACATTGTGCTTGTATCATTTAAGTATAAATGTGTGCGATGTGTGAATTTCACCCTTGACCTTGAGATTTTTAAGTGTGACAAAATACTCTCAAAAACGAAACGGGCTCGTGTGTCATCGCGGGAGTTAATGGAATCATTCTTTTCAGGACTTCTGCAAAACTGAATGTTTGTATGGGTACGTAGCATTGAAAAAGTGCCAAAAGGTGACAGCTAGACAGAGCGTAATGAACTGTATGATGATAGAAAGCTGCAGTTCAAACATGACAAACAGGCTGAAATCTCCGTTCTTTCAGATAAGAGGATCACATTCCTGTTAGATTAAAAGTCGTTTTTTTTTGCACGCTAGGAGGATGTTTGCCTGAGACCTACTCAATCATCATACCAGTAATCACTAATGAATAATGAACGTAGTAAATAAGAGTTATCAACAGCCTTCAAACTGTCACAGCTTCTAGAAAATAACCCCGAACTTGGGAGACGGATGAAAGCAGCTCTGGTAAGCAAGAGGAAAGAGGAGGAGAGGTTTTTGTGATGGGCCAGACAGAAAATCTGAAATTCATCATTCGTTATTGAAGGAGGTGCCGTGGTGGCATGTTCATATAAACTATCTGTGTTTATCTTATTTCCACTGGGTGTTTTGGTGAAAAGTCCAGGGATACTCTGAATCATTCTGAACCATATTTTTCTTTTCCCCTTGGAGACACACTGTGTGGTCAAGCTGCCCAGCGGCCAGAACGTCCTTAGGGAACACATGCAAGTTAATCTATAAAAAATATTACAAATGCTGGAGGTGGATTCGTCAGCTTTTTGAGTCCGGAATGAATAGAAAGCTCTCAGTAGAGCCTTGACAGCAGCTCTGTAATCCATCAGCTAAAGGTAGTACTTTAGTTATAAAAACGTCTCCTCTTTCCTTTTCCTCTACTGGGCAAGAAATTCAAGCCTGACCTTTTCCCAAAGTGAATAACCACAACCTGGAGAAGGTAAAGATTGGCCAAAACAGGAGCTCAGTAACAATTTTGCATGACTTATTTTTCCCCAGCTTCCACATTTGCATGACACGATGCAAAAACACACACGAGACAAAAGATAAACATGGAGTAATACTGTGTAAAAAGCAGTGCAGATAAATGTTTACATGTACTATAATACAGAAACTGCTCCAAAATCTGGGGATAAGCCTGAAAACAGAGGAGTGGAGGCTGTTACAGCAGCATATTTATGCCCATAACTTTGGAACAAGACATTCAACAATAAGATATGGGTGTGTAACATTTTGGAAGTCCACATAGTTTTGTAGGTTTTCTTACATCTAGAACAGGACCGAGAAGTTCTGGTTTCACTTTAGCTCTCTGTGAAGCTTGTTGAAGCTTGTAAGTTCATGATTGAGGCTATAAATGAGGCTGATGGGACGCCATCAACAATACCAACATTGTGTTTTGTTCTTAAGAAATACATTCAAAAGCTATTTAATCCTGGTGTGGTGAGAAGGTCTTAACTTTTATCTAACGTTTCCACTGGGATTACAGCCAACGAGGCACTAACACACACTCACACACATGCACACCCATCACTGATGGGAACAGAGCAGCGATTCTGTGCTTTGGGGGCCACTGACACACATTAAAATAAATAATGTACCACACACACACACACACACACACAATGGCTCTTGTCTGGGCCACACAGCACCGTTATTAGGTCTGTTATGTGCTGACAGAGAAACAGTAATGTGATACACACACATGCTTCTGTGATCAAAGACAAGGGATAAACAGAGGACAGACTAGAAGAAGACAAGCAAAACTGTGAGAAAGCCAGGAATAAGAAAAAAAATAAAAGTCCCTCGGTGCTGTAGGGAAAAAAAAAACTGAGCCGAAGAAGATGAACTACGTGCAATATGAATATAAAAAGGCACCTCTGCGATGTTAGAGATGGGATAGGATTTGTTTAATAAAATATGATATGGACACATGAATGCAACAATGTGTGTGTCTGTGTGTGTGTGAGAGAATGTTAAAGTGGTGGCAGGGCCAGATGGCAGTGCCCTGGGGTGGAGGGAAGAGAACGAGAGAGAAAGCTGTCATTTCACTTCATGCTGTTAACTTCTGTTATCGCTCCTCAAATCGTCTCCGCTCCACATTCCCTCCATTTATTGTGTAGCTGATAGAAAGCAAATGAGCAAATACAATTTGGTATTTTAAAAGTATTTCAATACGGAGAAAAGAAGGCTCTGCGCACTTGGGGTCATCAGGTCAAAATTTCAGCTTGTCCAATATTCTGGTTCAAGTACGAGGAAAGCGAATCATATTCCCACCAGCTTAAAAGGGTCAAACTCCTGACTTTCCACTGAGGAAGACATTGAAGAAGCCCTTGAACGGCTGGCAAAAGCCCCGTTTTAGGTTTTGGTGTTTAGCATTTGAACAGTATAGTTGCCACACTTTCCTCTGTATATCTGGCTTTGCATACAGGTGTGCGCAAGCGGATTCACATTTGTATCACACATGACTACGTGAGTGTGTTTGTGTACCTATGCGTGTGTGTGAAATTAATCAAAGAGCAAAAACTAAATGGCTGTTCAATTTCTCACATACATCCCCCTGAGGCTGTCTTTGGTAACTGGTTTGCACTGAATAAAGCTGGGTGATTTTACAAACTGCTTTCAAACACGCAGTAGACAGCGGCATGTCCGGACTGACAGAAACATGCCATGTCTAATTTAAGGTAAACTTGAGCTGAAGCGCAATTTTGGGTGTGTTCACATCAAGTATGCCTGTGGTGTTTTTTTGTCTCCCTCAAATCACCATTCATTTATTTTCAACAAATACATTTTTGTCGACAACCAAGTTTAAGTACTGTGACAGTTATGTTGATGACAGAGCAATTAAAGTATTTTCTAAATTAAATGTATTTAAGTAATTCTGAAAAATTAATTATAATAAATATGAATCTTTTTTTTTTACCTGTACTTGTACTCTAGCACCAAGCTACAGGGCCGTATTTAAAACTGCCATAACATGGAAAACTGAAATAGACTTTATGATAACCAAGACAAGTCTTCAGTGTGTTAGCATGTGGTCAAGCAGGAAAAATAATGAAAGACTGAAGTTCTCTTTCAGCTGCTGTATTATTTTGATGTGATTTTAACTGGTATGAACACCAGCCAGGATCAAATTACAGTCAAGAGGCGCAAGTCTGATAAGTCTGATCATGTATAAAGTTTCAGTGACTGAGTACAGCTTGTTTACTACCTTTCTTTGGTACTCTGGAAACTTTGATGGCTGATGTGTGAGTACTGTATGTGTGTGTTTGTGTGCGTCTGTGACCGTTTGCCGCGCCTCAAAATCCAGGTTTAAACCTGATGGAAGTAAACAATCGTTTCTTTCCCACCAAGTAATCACTAAACCACAAGACTTTTCACGTTCACCTAATCACACCAGCATGTGAATTTGAACATCAGCATGCAAACACACACACACACCCTTGACAACTATGTGTTGTTGTTTCTTATAACTCACCTTCTGAACTTAAACTTGTGATGGTGTACATTTAAAAAAGTCCTAGAAGCACCAGTAAGTCTCAGTAAGATTCACTGACCAAGTAAATTGTGGAAAACAAATTTCAGTTTCTCCTCCTGAGCTTACATTGGAATAAAATCTAAATGTATTTTATTTTGTATGCCATATTGATGTTGTATTTTAGTCTAACAGATTTAGCAATTAGCATTTTAAGGTGCACAGTTGTGAGCAGCTAGTAAAGAATGAGTTCCTGAATAAACCGGAATTGAGGACTATTAGTAGATAATGATGAGTTACTAGAGAACAAATTGGGAGATACTATATTGATGAATCATTAGGTAATGATTAGTTCATAAGTATCTGTGAAGCCATAAGTCGATTCTGATTAGCTCTGGACTAATAGCCACTCATTTATTACTATATACTTAATAATTAGTTACTCTGTTTGTGCAACCTCAAGCAAAGTGGTACATTATACTGAGTAGTTACAAAGTAGTCCATTACTTCACAATGATCTGGGAATTGCTTTATGGAAGTGATGACTTTACTGCAATAATTGTAAAGTCCAAGCACAACCTCCATAAATTACTGGTAATTGGTATGAGCGGAGTTATACCAAGGCTTCACTTTGAACAATAATGTGTTATGGTTATGTTTTGTAACTTTAGGAGAAAAAAGAAACTGAACTTTCAGAGTGAGGAATCATCTTGACTTTCCCCTGGAAAGAAAACAGGAAGTCCATCTGTTCCCAGTGAGATGAATCAGGGCAGAGAATTGGCCATGGTGTCATAGTTGCCCCAAGTAACCAAGGTCGACAGATGACAGCAGCTAATTGGAAAACTAATGAGGTCCAGAAACCCAGCCTGGACTCTGTGTGTGTGTGTGTGGACAGACAGAGAGAGTAATGAGGTCCAGAAAGAAGGACAGAGGAGGGGTCTGCCTTGTCAAGAGCAGATGCTCATAAAACAAATAAAGACCCTGTCAAAGAACAACTTCTACTTGAATAAAATGAACAACGTGTAGACACGTTGATACGCATGGCTCATTATGTATACAGTTTATCAATTCTTAGTCACTCTGACAGATGTCTGTCATCAACCGCCAACTAACACAATTTAACACATAGTTGCATCTTTTTTCAGACTTTTCTTTAACCAACCAGTTGAAATAAGAGATGAGAAATAATTCAGCTCTCGCCATTGAAGTTGCTTTATACAGTACAATTGCTTTGACACACAGAGGTGTCACGTGATTGTTGGGAGGGTATTATTGCTAACTAAGCAGTGAATCAGAAATTTACTGTTTTTTGGATTGATTCATGATGTAGTAAAAACCTCAGTTAGAGCCAAGGCTGCACCATCGCCAATAAGATCACCTCCCACCTACTTCCGACGTCGTATCCGAGAGATACATCACAGGCATGCAATGAGAATTAAAAACAAACAAGAGAGTAAATACCCAGATGTTTTTGCTAAATGTTTCACACTCGTGATGATTCGTATCATCACTAATTACTATAACAGAGTCATCGAGAGAGAAACACACAAGAGACACACAAAAGGAGAAAGAAGAAATCTGATGCACCTGTCTGATTAAATAACCAAGCTGATACTGTCATAATTCTTGTCCCTGCCAACTAGTGTGTGTGTGTGTGTGTGTGAGATTCAAAAGCGTATTGGCTGGACAGCATTATAAATTACTTTGACATTAGTGAGACATTTGGCAATTGCTAACATCCAAAAGCACATGTATTTATTGGTTTGATAGTAATTTAAGTTTTCGGCAGCACACCACAAATCTTGTGCTATCATGTTTTTATGATCTTAGAAATATTTAAAAAATATGACCTATCCTAACCTAATAACACTATAAACATCTGGACGCCATCAGTAGACATACTGTATTTCTTGGCCTCGGCATTTCAGAGAGAGAAGCAGAGAAAAGAAAAGTCCACAGTCCAGTAGAATAAAAGACAAAACAGGGAAAGAGGAAGATATAGGCTAGAATGAGCAGCAGCTGGGAAGCAGAAAAAAAATGGAGGGATGAGGGCAAGAGATGTGGCCCTGACCTTGACACTGACAAGTCAATTGACGCGAAGAATTTTAGATTTGTTATTTGGAGCAAAACTGCCACAGGGTGGCAAAGGAGTAATAAAAAGTGAGCATCTCTTTATGCAGAATTTCACACTCACACATACACACACACACACAAAGAAAGAGTTATTGCCTCTTAAAAGTAGAGCTTTAACCACCACTGAGAGAGGATTATAAAAAAGCACAAAGAGAAATGTTGAAAGAGAGACAGAGAGATATAAGAGAAGGTGGAGAGAATGTGAGGGGAGAATGAGCAGGACGGTGGTAGAGATGGAGGCAACAAAAAGGACAATGGGAAAGATGAGAGGTGGGGAGGAAAAGCCATCCAATGCACAAGAGAGGGAGGGGAGATGGACATAAAGGGCAGCGAGGATTCAGATGATAGGAATCGTTATGTGCATTACAATGGTGTTGGAGGGAGGGTGTGAGAAAAAAGGAGACAATGAATTAAGAGATCCATCAACGAAGAACGATATGAAACACTGAACACTGAAGGCTATTGTCACAGTCATAACTGGAACCGTGAGACACAAGGTCACAAGCAGGGCTTCAGTTTAACACATGATACATACCGTTTGGCAAAAATATGCAGTGTTACCCACTGCGAACATTGAAAAATGCGGGTGTTTTTTTTCCTCTCATACAAAAAGATTATACTGGTGATTTGTCCTTGAAACACGTTTTCAGTCTGCCTACAGCGAGTCTGCTGCTAATGGCTACATTCATGAGAAATACACCAGGTTGAAACACATTTAAAGATTTTTCCTTGAAATGAAATTTTACTTCAAGGTTACCACCAATTTCTGCATTTCTCCCTTTGAATGTTAGTTCTATAAATAACTATTGGGGTATATGGGTTTTACTACATGGAGTTATGACGAGCTGCTAATATATTTGCCACTCAAGTCTTCTTTTTGTTTACTCCATTTTCTCTCCTTTCTTTCTCCATCTTCAGATTTCTGTTTTGTCGTGACCGCGTTTTCTTTCTTTGCAAATACAAACAACTATGATCGCCATTAACTCCCACATTTGAAAAAAATGCAATATTGAGTAGAACATGTAATTGAACCGCTTGAATGATCAGTATTTTGCTATTTTGGTTATTAAAGCTCCATTCGATGATTGGTGTACAGCTCCACTGGATGCTTGTGTTGTTCCTGGACTACAGTTCAGACTCACCGACATGATCCGCCATGTCAATATCAATCATCCTGTGACAGTTGGCACACTATTATTACTACTATGGGGCACAATACCAAACACAGAGTAAGACTTTAAAGATACACCATCTACTTCATTCACCTCTGTAGCCTACATATCATGAGACATTACATGTACATTAAGTCAGAGATTAAATGAGGCTCATTATTTCCTCTCTATTGGGTATTCGACCTCCATGACATCCTCCTTCAAGGTCAGGTCTTACCCCCCCCACAAGGTTAATTGTCTCTCTGTCAGTCTATGCCTGTGGCTCTTTCCGTCTGTTCTCTTTGTTTCTCACTCATTCTTATTGGACATTGAACCTTCACTGAAAACATATATACAAAATACAGTGCTGTGAAAAAGTATTTTCCCCTTCCTGATTGCTTATATTTTTGCATATTTGTCACACTTAAGTGTTTCAGATCATCAAACAAATTTCAATATTAGACAATATTAGTAAATACAAGCCCTATGTGAAAACATAACTGCCCCCTAGACCTAATAACTGGTTGTGCCACCATTGGCGGCAACAACTGCAATCAAGCGTTTGTGATAACTCACAATGAGTCTTTTACATCGCTGTGGAGGAATTTTGACCCACTCTTTGCAGAATTGTTTTAATTCAGCCACATTGGAGGGTCCTGGAGCAGCAAAGCAGCCCCAAGTCAAGGCAAGGCAGCTTTATTTATATAGTACACAAATGCAATTCAAAGTGTCTGTTTGTTTCTGTGGTCGGTTAACATAATAAAATGTATATGATGTAACTGGTGGCTAGCAATAGCAGTTTCCCACTGGAACTTTCAAAGGGACAGATTGGGAAAAGAACACAAAACTAAAACTGAACAACATGAAAAGAGGTTTGCTTTAGTCATTCACTAAACAGTTTCCCACTGAGAGCCCAAAGTCCACATGCACCTTGTAGACATGCGACAGCTTGTTTGCCGTGGCCTAGCATTTTCTGGCATTTGTACAGGACTTCCTCTGGCTTTACACAGAACAAACATGCTTCTGGTCAGACCTTTCACCTCCTTCTCTCCTCCTAATCTTGTTTGGAGACATAACAATGGTGTTCATTTAAAACACATTTATGAGGGAACAAACGCATCCACAGGAAAAAAAAAAAAAAAAAAACACATTTCGTAAGTAAAACATTTTTGTGAAGGAGTCACTACATTAAATCCCTTTTTACTGTGGTGGGTTTTGATCTGTGGGAATCCATCACGTGGGTCATGGCTGTGCAGCCTTTTGTCATTGTCAGCAGGAGTTACCATGAATACAAAAAACACACTTCAAAACACTCTGTTAGCCATTGAAGCTCAATGTGCTGCTGGCAGTGTGTGTTTGAGCTTGTGTGTGCATTACTCTGCCTGTGAAAGGGCATAAGTGTGTGTTAAGCCCTGGGTTCATGCAGAGTGTCATACAGAGATTGGGACTCTCTTCTATATGACAATAACATCAAAACCACTCAGGCTTACTCTTTGATTTCCAACACACACACACACCAACACAGTCTCTCTCTCTCTCTCTCCCTCCTCTCTTTCTGCTCAGACTTTTTTCCAGTCACTCAGGCAGAGTTGACTCCTGTGTGTGTAATCTGTGACAGAGACTTGTTCCGTAAATGATGAATGACCAGCTCCCTTTTTTGCCTGCATTATGTTCATGTAACAACAAAACACAATGGAGCACTGGAAACCTGTTTTACATCAGCAGTGTTTTGTTGGATGTCTGTTTCTAATTAGCTGATTTATTCCTCTCTATTATTAAACTAGTCAATTACCATTGTCAGCGTGCACGTGTTTGAATGTTGTGCAAGAAGACTTGTGCAGGAAAAGTTGTACTGCATCACTATTCTTGTAATATTTCCCAAAAGATAAACTGAGTTGGGTGTTGCCAAGGATAATGGTCACTTTGAAGGACAAACTGAAGACCTTTAATGGAGTAACCTAGTTCTTCGAACTATTCTTTATTAAATCTTTACAATTGTATTGTTCTGACAACATTTAAATGCTGCCAGGCAGGGAAAACTGAAAACACTGAAAACAAGCTGACAGTTAACAGTTTGTCCCCGAACTACTGGCAAGTGTCTCACATGGTGTGATCAGTTTAATAAATCAAATGTTTAATAAATAAATGTGGGGAACTAAATTCTACCGTGTAAATCTCATGAGGAAATTGTCCTAATGTTGATATGCAAAAGGTCAGGAGAGGAGAACGTCTTCCAGAGCAAACATAGAAAAAGCTTTTGGATGGCAGAAGGAGTGAAAATCCTGTTGGGAAAATCAGATTAAGCATGTATATCTGCAGCTAAACAAAAGGGAAAATAAATTCACGAAAGTTGATCCTGAATGATCATGTTCTTTAAGTTTTCTTCAGTATCAAAGTGATCCAGTGACAGCTGTCTGTACATCCATGGGTACATTGCAAACAGGAAAATAGCTAATTCGGCATACTTTCAATTAATGGTGCCAATTTGCCAAAAAACAAACATATAGGCTAAAAAAACATGGTAGCCCACAGTTACAACTAACTGACTCCATGGCAACATTACACTTCCTGTCTCGCCCAAAGCATCATGGCACCCAAAACTCAGTGCATGATTATCCCTCAAATCGAAGTAAGACAATGAATAACAATATGGTGACACCATCTTAACTTTATCCATGTTGCAAACCAGTATATTTTGAGAGAGTAGACGGGGATGTTGACGAGGCACACTTTCCTAAATTATGTCTGAGGGACAGCCCACCCAACAAATTTTCAACCCCCCTGGTCTAACAGGCTAACATGTGCAGGCAACCATTCACTTTCACACAATTACAGTAAAGTCCCAATTTCACCTGACCTGTGTGTCCTTGGACTGTGGGAGGAGCCTGGAACGGCCGGAGGAAAACCACGCAGACAACAACAAACATGCAAAGCTGTGAGGTGACGGTGCAACACACCCTCGAAAAACACATCTTTCAGCTCAGTAATGTTTATGATAGGTCATTGCTTTCAACGTTTGCTAATTTCATGGCGGAGCAGGTGACGTTAGCAAACTCACCACCAAGACACCTGTGCAGCCCGTCACACAAAATCTATCTTTTTAGAAGCACAGAATAGATGTTTTGAAATTCCCCATCTGAAACTGTTGAAAGATGCTCAGGGATGTTTTTTCACTTTTCTGGAGAGCAGCGAGTAGTGACTTTATTAGTGCCAGTGATTACGAACTCAGTCTGTTGGCCTGTGCCTGTGTGTGTGTGTGTGTGTGTGTGTGTGTGTGTGTGTGTGTGAGAGAGAGAGCGAACGAGAAAGAGAGGAAGAGTCACTGATTGTGTCCCAGGCCTGAGGGGCTGCCAAGGCAGCTTGACTGGTGAGAACAGATGGCAGCCCACTGTGAGGGTGTGTGTGTGTGTGTGTGTGTGTGTGTGTGTGTGTGTGTGTGTGTGTGTGTGTGTGTGTGTGTGTGTGTGT
>JAVQJF010099634.1:0-29333 GCA_036023855.1 Gadopsis marmoratus | reverse complement strand
CGTAGACACCACCGTAGATGCATTACTCCTTGTGGTTCCTGGAGTCTCTAAAAGTAGAATGGGAGCCAGAGCCTTCAGCTATCAAGCTCCTCTCCTGTGGAACCAGCTTCCAGTCTGTGTTCGGGAGGCAGACCCCCTCCTCACTTTAAGAGTAGGCTTAAGACTTTCCTCTTTGATAAAGCTTATAGCAGGGCTGACTCAGGTGAGCCCTGAGCCCTCCCTTAGTTATGCTGCTATAGGCCTAGACTGCCGGGAGACATCCCATGATGCATCTCTCTCTCTCACTCATAATCAAGGGTCAAAACACATGGTCGAAATTTAAAACTTTTATTTGTGAATCAATGAAATGGGACTGCAATTAATCTGTGTCTGCTATCTTAAAGAATACTAACATGAACATATGGAAAGAAAAAACAAGAAACAGCAAAACATGCCAGCTGGTGCCAGCGCAGGCATCATCACAGACACTGGGCTTCCATGGAGGGGACAGACAGTCCAATAACAGTCTGCTGTGAAGACAAGCCGAGTCCAAATGGAGACTCACAGTTTGAATGTGGGGGTGTCAAGAGTTTTCCCCTCCAATGAAGCCATCCAGTATAGCGATGCGTGCTGCTGGTTTGGGGTCTTTGAACACAATACAAAAAGAATGAGCCGGAAGCACAGGATCATTTTGTCACCTGCTATGGCAAACAACCCTAACAACGGACACTGAAGTTAAACACAAAAGGCAGGCTTCAGTGTCCTGTTTCATACAAGTGCTTTAACTTTAAAACTCTTGACTTAGAAAACAAAAAACAAAACAAAAAAACCTACACCAGCCGTCAAGTGCAGCATAACAAATAACATACACGTTTTTCATCATGTTAATGAAGAAAAAAAAAAACTTCACTTATTTCAAAAATGCACCCTCGAACATATTTCCCACCCAACAAACAAAAAAAAAAAAAAAAAGAGTCATTTTGTTGTCTGTGCAATGTTGTTAGATGAGAATTTTTAGATTTTAGGGGAAGACATTGGCCTCCTCTCCATTTGATTCTGGAAAGATTTGCACAAATCACAATAGCAAGGTCCCTTCGCATTGACAACTACTAATAACTCATCTCCGTTCTGATATTCGCAGCATCATTTATTTCTCCTTCCTCATTGTTAGGGATTTGTTTTTGGACAAAATGAGAATTAATCATAACATCCGAGCAAGGCAACAACACTTTTCAACTTAGATCTCACCAAGGAGGTATATTTTACATAGACCCTCAATGTTGTTTTGAGATCTTTAATCAACGTACAGCCACAAAGCAACTGACCTCTGACAGAACGTAGCCTGCCCAGGAGCACCAACCAAAGATGTAACAGCAACCAAGTAAAACCATGACCTTTTCGTTGTTTGGGAAAAAGATGGGGGGGGGAGGGGGGGGAAGAGGTGGGGCAGCCACCAGTGTTAACATTACTGAGGTAGAGATTTGTCCCGGGTCGAGGACTGATGTTTTCATAAGCTCCCCAGCCAGAGAGGTGCCAGGCTTCGGCTTCCACACATGTACACATTGGTATATACTTTCACAAACACATACACAAACAGTTGGACAGACAGACAAACAGCCTGGACATAGTATCTCTCTGTTCCTCTGTCTGTCCATTTAATACCCGTGGCTCCTTTGTGAGCTGGTAGGCAGAGAAAACCATCTATGGTGACTGAGAATGAAACACTGGGACGCAACTGGAAAACACACACACCTTCATAACACTTTTAAGCTTGAGGGCTATAGGTCAGTGGCACACGCTTGCAAACCATGCTATGCCGATCACCTCTGCCTGCAAATATCACTTTCCCTTTGTTACCTTTGCTACATTCGTTCATCAAAAACCTGCTGAGTGACAAGTTGGGTGGCTCAATTCACTTCAGTTTCATTCACAGAAAGATTTTATCAAAATACTGCTATTCTTGATATTCAGCCTGAAATTAAACTAATACTGCAGTGTCATTTCTTTTTTTAATATAAACCTACAAATAACATTCAAACTGATTAGAGTGAAATGACCTCAGCTCAGCTTAGCATTCGAGATTTAGCACAACTGGCTTGTGATATGTTTTGACCATGTAAAATAGCAGCACCTTGTTGCTGAATGAAAATATTGACCCCATTTATCCGCAAACTCCAGTTTTTATTCATAGCCTGGGACAAAACCTAGCATCAACGTGTTTGACAGACAACAATAAAGAAGGGCATCATCAATAAAACAAGTAGAGGGAACAAACAAAAGTAGAGGGAAACAACTTAAAAACAAGGAGAGGGCAAGTAATCTTTAACTGAACACATGGAATCATACTCAACCTTTGCATACAAGTCATCAAACAAAAGAAAACAAAAGTATGTCTATGGCCATGTTTGCTCAAAATAAAAAATCCAATTGCTTCCATTTTGGTTTTACAGTTTCTCTTTTCCCCTGTGCTTAAGTATTACAGATGATCTCTGCAGTACGACGATATTTGCTTCTTCAGAGTGGCATGTAGGCATCTCCATGTAAAGGAGATATCCAGAACTTTTAGAACGGAGATATGGGGCAGGACTTTGGCAAAAGTTTGACAAGATGATTTCTCAAGATTGCCTGGGGGTGTTGATGGGGACTTTGTGGGATTGCAAGGACGGCAGCATCTGTTGTCCATGAAAAAAAATATAAAAAAAATAATCGAGCAGCCGCTTAGGGGAAGGTTCAGGAGCACACACCCCTGAGGGAAAGAGGGGCAAGGGGACGGAGGTGCTGTTCTCACATGGACTCGAACTCATCGATGCGCTGCTTTGTGTTGCCCTGTCGGATCTGCCGCAGCGTTTTGTATTTGTCTCGGCCTGCTTTCACATTCTCGGCATGTAGCACATCATTTTGTGTCTTCTTGGTTTCATCTCTGGCCTCGGCCAACTCTGAACTTAATGTCTGAGAGACCAAAGAGAAGGAAGAATGAGAGGGTGATGAGGAGGAAGGGAAAACGGCGGAGAAAAGAAGCAAAGGATAGAAAAAGACAGGAAAATAATAAGTGGGGCAAATGAAGGGGCATAGAGGTTGCAGAGGAGAAGAGTGGGAAAAAAACAAGACAGGTGCAGAAGAGAGAATGGGAAAATACACCTCAGTCATTTCAAAAGTAAACATCCGATTGACGCGAAGCAACTTATCTACAGCTACACTCAAAATGTCTTCAGTGTTCACTGGACAAATAAATAAATCCTCCCAACGAGGTGCAAAGGTTTAACTCATTTTACACCCTGAAGCAGGCGTCAGCAGTTACATAGGTTTGGCCAAGGCCTGTTTTTTCAGCACAGTTTCTTGGGGAGCACAACGCAAGCTTACATGTGCAGTGGAGGCACAGGAATGTATGTGAATTATTTGTGTTTGATTGTATTATTTTGTAAATTAAGCTTAATTTAAATATTTGGTAGATGTTCGAACTCTTCTTGCCATAGCTTCAGTACAAGTCCTGGCCTATACAGTAGCCCGGCTTAGATCTACAGCCCCTGTAATATATTTCAAGTTATAAAAGATATGAACAGACTTGATATTATCTGTTTGATAGCTTCATTACCAGTAGGTGTGCTTTAAAGCCAGGCTACAGTCTAAGCCAGCACATCTCCTCCTGTTAAAAGCAGGAGTTTAAGAAGAATGGACAGAGGTATGCCTTATCTTACCCTTATGTGCCATTGCCTGGCTGGTGTTTCTTCTTTGCAACAAAACTGCTGTCAGAAAATAATATAATCTCGTTGTTATTTCTGTTCGTGAGATGCAAATCTAATTTGGTTAGACGGACAAACTTAATTTTTGGATAGATTAAAAGTGATGTTTTGGTGGTGGTATTATTATTATTACGCCAGGTCACTCTACAAATGGGAGCACAATATTAGATATATTCTCGTGTAATTTTCTTTGGGATTTAAATTGATGTTATATCGAGTGTGAAAGTTCATTTGACCTTGGGAAATGTAATTCCCAGGGTCATGATCAGTTTGTCAAGGAACTTCGTGTAACGTGACAAATGTTTTAATATAGCCCTTTAACGAAAAACCGTCGGACCTCACTGGCAGGTTAAATTTGACTGCCATTTTCCAACCCTACCCTAAAGGGTTTTCACCCCGTGCTCTCACCTGCAGCTGTTGTTTGACCCTCTCGTTCTTCTGGGCTTCAGTGACGCGTGCCTCTTCACTGCGGAGGTCTAGCTGGCTGACACCCTCATTGGAGAGTTCAGCGCTGGCCTCCGCGTGGTTCTCGTCCTGCTCATCATGCTCGCTCTCAGCACTGCCGCCCGGAGGTGCTGGCACCACAGTCATAGCGGTCTTCAGCTCCTCCTTGGTCTTCTCCAGGTCCTCCTGTGCTGACAGGGCCTGCAGGTTTGAGGGCACGGAGAGTTTATACGTTACGAACAATTTAATGTAAAACAATGAACAATTTCCTATTAGTTTAATTTCTGGGGCATCCCCTGTAGCTTAAGTAAAATCCTGACTCCAAGTGACTCCATTTAAAAAAAAAAAAAAAACCCAAGTTCAATATATAATGACACAGACGACAAATAGCCATAGTATTTGCATGTTTATATCACTACTGATCTAAGAGTAAACAATGAAGCCAATGATAATCTTTGTAGGATTGGGGGACATGAGTCCTGTACCTTGTGCTGCCATTCGGTTGCCTCATCGTCTTTCTTCCTCTTGGCTTCTTCCAGGAGAGCAATCTTGGCTGTGAATTCAGCCAGTTCAGCAGCCTGAGATAAAATAGAGACCCTGTTCTTACACACTGTACAATTACTCTACACTCAAACAGAACTGTGTCTGCAAACACTTAAATAAATATCCATATAAGCCAGGCTGTAACTGCTCACACCATCAGCTAAAACACACACACACACCAGTTGTTCCTGGGTCTTCTGCTGGTCTTCAGCCTGTCTGGCCAGCTCTCCCTTGGCCTCCTCAGCTGCTTGCCTCTCTCTCTCCAGCCTCTCGGCCTCCTCCCTCGCTCTCTTTCTCTCCTGCTCCAGCTCCATGGCGCGGCGAGTCTGTTCCTCAAGCTCTGTGGAAGGGCAGACACACAAACACGTCGCACATCATTCCTACATAATTCAAATTCAAACCTCAGTATGAGCTCTGTTGGCAGTGACTGGTCAGATCAGATACTATTGATTCAGGCAAACGGATCTGAACTGAGGGTGCACTTACAAATACATAAAGTATGATTTGTTAATTATGTTTGACCTCTGTTGAAGTTCCAATGTATAATTAGGAGGAATTAGAGGAATGAAAGAGAGATGGCTTCAATTAACTTTTCAGTACGTTCCGGTTACACTGGCGTGATGATTGGCCTTGACTCAGAGTCCAAGAAAGAGTCTACAATTTGACAGACAAGGAGGGGAGAAGGAGGCAGCAGCAAAGATAAGTGAACAGATGGAAGGATAAAAAGAAAAAATGTGTACCTTTCTGAGCTCTCATAGTCTGCTCTTCAATCTGTCTCAGCCTCTCCATGAGCTCTTCTTTCTCATGCTCAATCCTCTCTTTTTCTTTCTCTGCGTACTCTCGCTTCTTCTTCTCGTTCTCCAGCTGAGCCCTGAAAGGTTTTGCAACCACATGTTTCAGATTACATGAGTATTGCTAGAAACACAGTAAATCAAGCACTTGTATCCTGACCTGAATAAAACTTAGCTGAAGCTGCAGCACCTTTGACTGAATTAAATGCTTGGGCACTTCTTCTGCCTCAGATGATGCATGTAAAAGAAGCAAGACTGCTCTCTGGTGGAGAAGCACTAAAAGCCACTTCTCTTCACCAGCAACTACTTTTGACATTTGATTTAAATAATCAAATGGAAGTGTTTGTACAGTTCATATATATTTATGTATTGTCAAATGTCAGTGAAATGGGAGGTAACTGCCTTAAACTCTATTTGCCAATTTGGAATTAGCAGGTCTTATTTTAGCCTAGTACTACTAATACTTGAGAAATATATTACAATATTTTTTTAAGTTCATTCATTCATTCATTAACCATACTGCTTATCCCAAAGGGTCGCAGGGGGGGGGGCTGGAGCCAATCCCAGATAACACTGGGCGAGAGGCAGGGAAACACCCTGGACTGGTCGCCAGTCAATCGCAGGGCAGATTTTTTTAAGTTAAATAATTAAAAAGATTCTATACATTTTACAGGATGTGCAAAACTTTGGATGCCTTTGGACTTCCAAAACTCCAAATAAAAAGAAAAAACACATAGAAGGCTTTTCTGTGACCTTAGAAGCAAAATGATAACATGGTTGTGAGTGTTTCTCTGCAGTACCTCTCCGTCTGTTTGTGGTGCTTCTCCTCCCGGGCCTGAGCCTTCATCTGCTGCACCTCGATGGTGTCGGGCTTTCTCCTCCTCATGTACAACTCGTGGTTACCCATACACAATGCCAAAATACGCTTATTGATGCGCAGCCGCGGGGCATAAAACACAAAGTCCTGCATGTTTTTGTAAAAAAAAAAGAAAAAGAGAGGGGCAGAAAATACGTCTTTAATGGACATTATCTCTATATACATCAAGCAGAAAGTCAAATATTGGACTTTTTTGTACTTTTGATGAATCTGACACTCACAGGTGCTTTCTTGTCAATAGGTTTGATGACAAACTTTTTGTCATTGAAAGAGATGTTTCGAATCTCACTCCAGGGGAAGCCAATCTTTGGTGTCAACCTGAAAAAGCGAATGGCCAAAAGTGGTTACCAATTTACACTTTAAACATTTGCATCCCACTCACGATGGTATACAGTAAAGGATGTTACACGGTTGGTTGTAGAATGTTTTCTAACATTCAGCCAGCAGATGGTGTCTAGTATACAGCTCACCTTACAGGAAAGCATGAGACTGAATACTCTAACAGGAAAAAGAAGGCGGTGGATGAAACTCAAAATATAACTTCCTGCCAAGGATTAAAAGGATGGTGGGTGTTCTCTAATCAAGAAGGAACAAATGGAAAGAAAATGAATAAAATGATATAACTACAAGACCAGCTCTGTGGACACTAAATAAACTGTGTAATATTTATTGGCAATTGGATCCATATTCGGGTACAGACTTTCCAACTAAATACAGATTAAAAAATGTCAGCTACTGCAGTGTTTTCACAAGCCAAAACACCAAATATGTATAATTCAAGTGAACAATATAAAACCATAAACAGGCAGTCTGATCAATAAAGTTTAACCGTTTTGAGTGCTTACAGTATGTGCTCTGCAGTCATAAGAGAGACAGCCTGCAAAGAGCTCACATAACTATCCCTATCCTTTGGACAGTGGGTGACTTAAGAGCATGAAAGTCTATAAAACATATTAAAAAGTTATACTTGGATGAAAGATTTAATACAAATAGCTCCAGGCAAAGGCACAAGCTAAAAAGGAGCATACTCTTATGTTTTACTTATTATTGTCCACAATCTAAATGCTGAAAGTACTGTAATGCACTGACCCAGGGCTTCACTATGTGATAAATCCAGATAAAGGGTTCGTGTTATTTGCCAATAAAATCTTGTGTTGAGGTAATGCGACACCGCAGGTATAAAAGGACACCGTTATGACAACATGCGTTGACACACATCGGTTGTGACACGCTGTGTCATAAGCCTCCTCCTCACTTGTCCTGATGGGTGCTGCTCTTTAGTAATCAACTGCAAACCACAGATCTGGTATTTGAATCTGAGCGCTGAGGTCTTAACATGCCGCAGCCTTGATGGTAACTCCACAAACAGTTTTCACAGTCAGACTAACAATACAACACTTTATAGGATTAGGCTGAATTAATTTTTTTGTAAATTTCAACAAATCTGTTAGTGTGTGTGTCCCTTACTTGTCTTCGTGTTCGTAGATGTTGAGGCCAAGGGCATCCACGCCCAGCCACAGCTGTGTGCCCTTCTTGTTTTTGATCTCAAAGTAGTTGACGCCATACATTTCCAAGTCCTGGGCAATTTTAAGATATTCCATCATAGAGTCCTCTCTAGAGAAGAGGCAAAGCAGGAGGAGTTAGAAGATTTGGTATTGTGTATGTTTTATTAGAAGATGTCCACATTATCAGTAAAACAGTTGTTTAAAGCATTTATAAAATCATTTTATAAAGCAAATGACCAGTGAATCATACAATGAAATCACACATTCCATTAAAGGTTGGTCAGCACTCTCTGATCCAGTGTGGAAACATGTGGCCTTGTTCTACAATAACCTCACAGACAATGAAATAACATGTACACTCAGATACAAATTTTCTTTGTCTCTCTCAGGGGAGGTCCAAGTGAAGAATGTGAAATGAAAGTTTGAAACATGCCTGAGCATTCCTCTGTGCTCTTCGTGCCAAGTCTGTATCCTGTCCTCCCACTGCTCCTTCGTCAGCTTGTGCTGCTCCAGGACTCTGAACACAAACACAATGACTTCACCTGAAGGGATGTTGAACAGCACAGAATGGTTTCCTCGAGAGGAAATACTTGAAAATTCCAACTGGGAACAGGACACATCCCAGGTTTCAACAGATCTGGTGTGTGGGTGTGAAAACTCAAGGGACACCTCCCACACATCCCTCTTCACTGTCGGTCACTTTGGCTCACAGCAGAGCCATATAGGTTGTTTCAAAGTTTGTGTGTGTGTACCTCTGAGGCAGAAGTCTGTCATGGGTAAGGTACCCAGGCTTGTGGGCATCTTTGTTGTAGTCTCCATACTTGGCCTGGACAGAGTAGGACGCCAGTAGCACAGCCGTCTCTGGGGGACAGTAGTTCTCATCATTCAAGATGGCCTCCTTCACCTGATAGAATGGGAGACAGTGAAGGAGTTTACAAATTGAACTTCAACACTCTGCTTTTTTCCAAAGAAAACTTAACTTATAAAAAGGTTTCCCAGGTGTGATCTTCTCATGCGAAGCAGAACTGAATGATGGCAATGAATTACACAATATCATAAAGTGCAATTTTGAAATGACTAAAGATTTATTTTATTTCTTCAAAGTAAAATCTAATGTTTACTTCTTACTCTCCTTTGCTGTCCAGCTGTCAGCTAACCATGTAAAGTTAAAACCGCATCCTGACACCATTTATCTCGTCAAAGGTGTGATGATGTCAGTGTGTGCCACTACAGTAAATACATTTCAACTGTTCTTATGTGCATTTTGTGGCACCAATTGTTTCTCCATTATCTCAAACTCATCTTCTAATATTCGCATTTCAATAGAGGATGAACACATTCATTCATTTGCATTTTGTTTTGCAGATTTTCTGGAAATTGGGTTAACGGTTGCACTACATGTGGATGGAAACTTGACTGGTGACCTGCAGGAAGAAGAGTCTCTGGGTGATCTCCTGGATTAGTTCCTCTGAGACATCCTCTGGGAAGAACTTGGCTCTGAACTTAAACTGCAGAGGGTTCTCTTTCTTCACATCCTGCTGGGTCACCTGGACAATAAAGACAACGTCATCCATCCAGTGATCAGAAAATCATCAATTGTCACAGTTACATCTCAGTGAGTGACGTGGAAAGAAGAAAAAAATGTCATAATGAATCCATATCAAAGCACATTAAGGGAGTCTAATAAACTAGCATACTCATTACATAACACTTGTGTTATCTGGTCACTGTCAGTCAGAACAGATCTGATATTGATATTGGTGGACATGTGCTAATGGGCTGGGCTGTACATACTGTACGTGAACAGTTGTTGCTCTCACACACACACAAAATAGTTTCCATTAGAGCAGTGTTAGTTACAAAAAAAAGACAGATCACACCGACAACCCTGCATCGGTCTACATTGGATGGAGGGATTCAATACACATACACCCATGCTCATAAACACACACTGGGTTTCACAGCATTTCCATTTTTCTGTGGCCCCCTTGCCTCTCTCTGTCTGTCTCTCACTTGGAGAGTGTGAGGGAAATTTCTGTCATGCATACTGGAAAACAGAAAGACACACTGTAATAGCGGGAGTGTTGAGGCTGAAAGGCTGCCTGAGTGAGAGAGGATGTCTGTTAAGAGCACATTTGAGACTCCAGACCACAGCAGAGCTTCTAGGCAAATTCCAGACAAACAGGCACTGAGTGGATGAAACACACACACACACACACACACTGTAAAGGAAAGTGAAACATCCTGACACAAAATTAAAAAGAAAAGAAGGCAGAGAGACAGTAAAAGGAAGAAGACGGTAAAAGATCAAGTTGGTACATTAAAAGACGATGTGTTTTTTGGTAGTTAGCCTAAAGAAAATATTAAAGCAGAGGCTGACCTTCTTGTTGAGTTTGAGCCAGGTGATGTAGCCTTTACTGTCCACATACTGTAGGCCAAAGAACCAGACCTCCCGCAGTCCCACCGTCTTCACCACCTGAGAATAAAGAATAAATAAATAAATCTGAATACTCACAGGTTCTACAAGCATCATTTTTAACGTTATGTTCAAGGAGGTTTTGCCTTTATTTGATAGTGAACAGTAATGACACCTGCATACATAATTTTAGCAGATGATCATCACAATACTTTTGATAATACCAACAACACTGGCCGCCTCTACCAATTTTTACGTTAGTTATAAAATGTGTGCCTCCCATTTGGATTTCACAGGACACCCAGCGGATCTCATTTTTACAGCTTGATACTGAACAGGCAAGTTCAGGCAAGGCCCGCCGGGTAGCTGCAAACAGTCGACATTTGTGGTTATGTCACTCATGCTCACCTGGTCAAAGAGCTGTTTTCCTGTGGTGTTCGGTTGGATGGCAAACTCCAGCTCTGCATCCATGGTGGTCACACGGACGTTGATCTAGAAAACAAACACAACAAGAAATTTACTTTGTTATATTACACAGGCAAAGATTATACAGTGAGACATCAGATACAACGCTGCTGCCTGACTCAAGGTCACAATACCCTTTTCCTACCATTTTGTTAAAACTAGAAAGCGGAAAGGTCAAATATGCCTGGGACAGTTACTGCCATACTACAGTAATATGATGCCTTACTCAACATTGGGCTTATTACTATTAGTACTTACTTTTCTATTCTCGACTAAATGTCTACTAATCTCCATCATTGCTGCTAGGCAACATTATTTTAAGGATTTTTGTGAAGCAACTTGGGGCTTTAGTAAACATCAACTCTTCGGAGCATAAAAACAGGTAGATATAGGGACATTTAAGCACTTTGTTGAACGTGGACCGGTTTTTCCATATTGCAGGGAGGATGATATGCCTATCACCTTCTCCCCACATTTCCTGTTTATATTGCTACTATCAAATAATAAAAAAAAAACCCATAATATATACTAATATATACTGTGGGAAGTGCTGCTGTCTAACTCTCTGTCAAGCAACAATCTTCCAGGAGATAACAGAACGCCTACAGAAGAGAACTGAAGAAAGTTTGCTCAGTGTGTTTGCTATGTGTCAAGGTCCCTCAATCCTAACCCAAGTTTGGTAAGTTAGGGACTGTGTTGACTTTTGTTTCTCTCCCTCTTTCCATCCTACACTGCCAAGGTGAGCAAGCCCAATCTTTGTGGTTGGGGCCAGACGGCACTGACAGTAGGTTTGCAACAGCTGATGGCACAGAACAGAGCGGGGCTGACCTCCAAGTCATCAGACATCCTTCCTCCCACACCTACGTGCACACACACACACACACACACTATGTTGTTGCCTCAGTAATGGTTAACGACACGAGGCAAGAGAGACTGAGGGAAGTGAGAAGCCACACGAGAGGCAGAGCGCAAAAAGCAAAAAGTTTGAGTGCAAGAAGGGGGGGGGAAGCACAACAGGAAGCAAGAGAGATGATCTGGTGTGTACTCCCTTTAAGATTAGGTTACAGTGAGGTTAGTGTAGATGAGCCAACCACACAAAAAAAAAAAAAGAGGGAAAGGACAAGGAACACAGAAAGAAGAAACTGAGGAAAAGATTCTTCCTGTTCCTCTAAGCAATTATGCATAAAACCTCAGACACGGTTACTTTGCTTTTATCTCCCTCTCCTCTTGACATGTCTTCAATGTCTCTCCTGTCTTCATCCCTCTCCGTTTCTCTCAATATCTCTATAATGAATAATGCATGAAACTATACAGCACATAGCTGGACTCCCCTGCGCCACATGGAGCACAGACCAGTGTAGCTGCCTCGGTCGCCCTCTCATTAATTACCCATGAATAGTTGCAGTATTTTGTCCCCACTATATACATCTCGCATGGCCTACATTACTAATGTGATGTGCTGTAGTCCATTTATACGACATTATTTTATGAAGGGACTAAAACTGTATGCCACATGTTCATAATCTAACCTGCTTAAGGCCAAGCTTAATTTTGGTTGGAAAATGTGGGCAGCTTCCCGGGAAAAGATTAATGATTGTATTTTGCCTTTAGTCAGGGTCAATTTTCAATTGATGCAGTTGCTGCATTGCAACAAGTTTGTGCTCTTTGAGACTCAACCTCTCTGGCATGATTGCTGCCAATGTGTGTTTCAATGAAGATTCCACACAGAGAGGCACTTTATTTTTAGTCAACATGAAAGCCAAGGCTTAATCCCTGTCTGGGAAATCAAGCCACATTGCAATATATGCCAGTTATCTGAAGGGGAGGAAAATGAAATGGCTTTTCAGATAATTAAGGTGAAATCAGAGTTCTGTGTGTGGTGCAGGAGAGGAGTATGTAACCTCTCGTGATATAATCAGTTTTAAAGAATGTTATCAAAATGTTTTAGAGGAAAATATATATACCAAGAAACTTCTTTAAATACAGTTGGAACTGAAACTTTGTGACTCATTTTGCTCGGCTGATCACATCTTCTACAAAACTGTGGCTGCTCTGCAAAACCAATCTCTTACTATTAACATTTAATTTAAATAACCAATAACATTAGCTGCTTATTACGACACAGCCCTGTCAACATGATTTCAACGAGGATGCCAAGGATATGGTTACATGATAGAACATGAGCCACTGCAGTGCTAACTAGGATAACCAGCTCCTGACTCTGGTTAGTTTTGTTGAGATGCAGATACTTAAACACAAACAGATTTTGGATTCATGTTAATCCAATTATAAACCATCAACCACAACAAACAAATATCAAACAAGAAGCCAACAATTATATTTTGCAAAGTTCCATGAGAGGCTACCTTACAACTTTCAACCAAGAGTAACTAAGGAAATCGGTTAGCAGAGACGGTAAGCGTCGACACCTCTGCCCTTCTCTTTTTTCGCTATGCATGTTCTGCAACACACAGCATATCATGATTGAGCTTTGGCAATAAACAAATTCACATATTCCTTGATTTATTGATTGTGGGCCTCTGGCAGGGACTGTGGCCCTTTGCTCCTCTGAAAAAAAAAAACAATTGAAAGCTACAGCTGCTACGGGTCAAGCAAAGGCTTAATGTGTTGTCGTATTCAGAAGATGGAGATCTGCTACGCTTCTTGCAAAAATTACAGAAGACAAGAGTGTCGGAGAATCAATCACTCCATGCCACTTTCTGATCAAGGAGCATCGCCATCGTTTGAGATTTAGAGCGGAAGATGGCATCACAACTTATCCATACGGTTTTGGCCTGAGTGACCTTTAACTTTAGAAAACAGACCTACAATTAATTCAGGTGCTGAGGTCATTTGTGAAAATGTTCTGCAACCAACTCTATCATACTAAATGGAACCAATTGAAGGCAAAACTTTTGACTCTAGGGTAACATCTCAATCTACTCTTGCAAGTGCACAAAACAAGCTCCTGATAAAAGCCACGTCGGCAAAATAACATGTTATTGGTTCACTGACAGCTGAATTAACACTTTGTGTTGGTTTCAAAAGTAACTGCTTCACTGACTTTGTGAAAGAGGAGTAGCTATGGAGAATGTAGTGCTGAGCTGGGGTTTCCAAGTGACCGGCCACGAATGTCCCTTCCCCTGCATTTGTGTGGGGCCCCGCCTTTGTGTGTGTGTCTCTGCCAAAGCATAGTCAACCCACAGAGCAGAGGGGTGGAATCCTGTATGGACCAGACAGCCAGTTAATCCTCTCTCTCTTGGGGGAGGAGACGAGGCACTGACACAGCTAATCACACACTCCCGACAACTGAGAGGTCTCGAAGGAATGACTTTTGCAAGCCCGTCCTTATACAACACTGTCTGGTGACACTGGCATCGCCGTCACAGTTCCCATGTCTACTGGAAGCTTTTTAGCAGCAGAGCATCTAGAGAGGCCCGTTCATCAACAGCCACATTTCCAATGATGTTCTCAGTTTCATTTCCAACATTTTTCATGTTTGCAATCATACAGAATTCACATTTGCAAATCCTGCGAGTCTCCTCCGATCACCAAAACACTATAATTTGCCCCCTCCTCCTTCATATGCAGTGTCACTAGACAGAACTCAAGTGGCAGTAAGTATAGCTCAAGATTGCACTAAAGCACAGACTTGACAAGCAAATGAACAAATGAGGCAAACAAAGATGAAAGACCAGAGAGTATCTGAATGACTCAAACCCAGTGGCTATTAATTTACATGTATCTGGTTTTTCCCCTTCTCTGTGCCCTTTTTGGACATTTCTAAATCCCCCGCTCCATTTCAACTGTGAAGACGAGTTCTCTCTGAAACGGGCCCCTTGTTAAATGTGCAGCTGTTTAGTTACTGTAAGCTGTTAAGAGGAGCTTTGCTGAGAGAGGCCTTAAGACACACACACACACTTCAATCAGTAGATCTGCTAATCTGGCCTGCTGGGCTCTGAGCAGCTGTCTGTCCCTCTGATTAACCCCCCTGCAGAGTGAGGCAGACTACGGAGGGAAGGACGAATGGAAGGAGGAATGAGAGCGGAGGAGGAATCACTGCTACCTACAAATACAAACATTCATCCTTTGGGGGAAGTGAAGGTTAACTGTGTGGGAAGCATCCCTTTCACAAGAGGACAAAATAAATCTACTTATCCAGCCAACTGTACTGACAGGGTCTGAAAAGCTTCCAGTGATTTCACAAGATACACTAGAGGGATATAAAGAGGAAAATAAAAGGCGTTACTTGATTATGGACCTAGATTTTGTTTTGTAAATGAGGTGAATGGTCAAACACAGCTGGCAAACAGTTTCAATGCTGCCCAGCACCAATATTGCAGCTCCTCCCTTCCCATAACCTCACTGTTTTCCTAACTCTTAAAATTCCTAGAGTATCTCCTGAGCACTGTAACAAATTCCCAGCTCCCTTTCGATTTCCTATTATTCTCAAATTTTATGTTCATCCATCTGACTCCTTCCTTACCCCAACAGTCCCAAAATTGTCCTGTGATAATCCTCTCTCCTCACCTCGCTTCTGCACTTCCACAGAGACAGGATGTTCACATAGACCCTAATATACACAGCAGGCCCGCTCTCCAGCAATGAGGAAAAACTGCCACAAGCTAGGAAATAGTGAGGGCCGTCTTCCTCTGGGGTGCTATCACCTTATAATTTCCTTGCCCCCCGAGCAACAAACAGAAAGGGAGGGATATGATGTCAGGAGATATGAAAAACAGCACATCCTTACTAACAAAACTGTATATGTTCATAGACTCCCTGAAATGGGAGTATTATGCGTTATTCACACTGATGTTGATGCCACCACTTAGGGAAAGGGATGCTAATATCCAATTTGTGATCAAAGAATCATCATTCAAAAATTCATTGATATGTTAACCACAAATGGGGTCCTTACAGCCTAAAAACTACTACATTGTCAAGAGTCTGGATAGTTTGTTTCAGCTGCATGCACAACCACATAGTGGTAAAAATCAAAATTGTGACAACTTTCATCCACTTCCCACTGAACTTTACAGGAAGTGCTAAGCGTTTTCTTCAAAAGCCTTATCGTGAACAAATAACCATGTGTTTCTGTGCTTTAAAAGAAACGTTTGAAATACTATCCAGTTGTTACTGTCACTGCAAAATCCCCACTGAATACAAATTCAGTCTCCTCTCTCTGCTAGCTCAACAAACCCTTATGTTACTCAACTTTGCAATTGTTTTTATGCCTTGGTTACAGATGAGTAGTGAGGCATATTTTCAAGAAGCCTATTCTAAAGGTTTTGATGTCTGGCACCTATCCCTGAGATGGTCATGTCTGATAAACAGAGGAACCAAGAGAAGGGTCTATTATTATGTCAGTGCCTCCCTGCGACAGTTATTGTCTGTGACAGAGATGTCACTCTCAGCAGAGCGGCCAGTGCTGCACTGTCCTAGGGGTTGTTTTTGGGATGATGACCTAGTGACTCAGGAGACCAGAGGGGTAAATAGAGGATGACATCAGTGCCTGGCTGTTCCTCTTCTGTAGCTACACAAACACACCCACAAACACCCACCACCACCTCAAGAGCTAGACAGGATATGTGCCTCACTTGTGGCGAAGCATAAAGGTTGTTCACAGTTCCTAGGATAGTTTCTGATGTAAGCTTTCGCAACTTGACTTTGAAATCTTTCCATACTCAGTACTGTCATGGCATAGTTTGATTGCTTAGAGTAACAAGTAGGCAAGACAACTTCATACTTTGAAAATGTCTTATTGTAAAGTAAAAACTAAATGTGTAAAATCCCCAGACTCTTGTGTGAGCTCCACCCAAGTCTGTTTATGGTGAAAAAGCAGCATGACAACGGTGGGACAGCCATGAAGGGGCTGCATCAAATTGGTTTTGTTTTCATGTCGTTCACATCCAAAGACTCTAGAATTCTCTCCACCCTTCAAGCAACAATGGCAGCAGTGTTGCAGTTGCAAGGCCTGTGGGCCGGGCAGTTCATTTCACACTCTGGCTGTTGTTTACTTGGAAGAGGAGCATGAGTAGGAACAGCCATGGCGATGAAACTGCCACTTCCCATAGTGCACAAATGCAGCTTTCTTAGTGCATGCTGACAATTAGAGCACTTCTAAAGAGTTGGTTTATACAAGCAGACTAGGAGGAACAAATGAGCAACTTCCATGTTTCTTCATATGTTATATCCAGAGCTACATGGGCTACTGCTGCATTTCTGTATATATCTCTGTAAAACAGTATTAGAAAAGCTGCTGACATTTTATATGCCAACTCTCATTCAGCTCCTTTCTGCCTCTTACCGGTTTGGGCATTTTTGCTTCCTCTCCTCCTTACACCCGACAGCTGAGAGGATAAATCCGTCACAGGATGGCAACAACACCTGTATCACGGCACCTGGAAGCGAAAGACAATTTTTCCTTCATACGCACAGTATACATGGGTGAAACAACATGAGCCGTTGCCCAAGTACAACATTGCTTACTTGCGTTACATTACACTTCAATGATTAATCTTTATATTTAGCAGATATTTTTTTAAATATCTGGATCTATGAGTCAAGCAGTGAATTCAGTGGTGTGGACAAAATAATGCATACAGAATAACAGTTTCAGGAAAAGGGAAATAAAAACACTCAACCGAGTGAAAATAGAGTACCTCAAAACACCGACAGAATGTAAAAAAAATACTGAAATTAATCCCATTCATAAATCTGCTAATGATCACAAGGTACAGAAACTCCAAAGAAGGAAAAGTGGTTTTGCATTCAACCACTTTTCTGTACATAGTGTACAGATGGTAACTATTGCCAGGGTGTTAAACATAATTACCGCGGAAGAGAAAACTGAAAGACAAGTCAAGTTAGTGTGCGATGACTTATGGACATTGTAAAATGATCATCAGTTATACTTTCTGAAAATAAAAGATTAGACTGAAACAAATTACCAGATATTTGGGCCATTATATTTTGTCTATTGCCCACTGTAGCTAATTTGGCCCATTACTTACGGTAGAACATGTCAACCAAAATAATGCGTTTAATAGACTTCTTGGTGATTTCAAGCCACACCGTGGTTACACTGTGGTTTACTGTGGCTTTTGTTACACGTCCCATCAATCTGATCTGAGTGATCTAGATCTAGTATATGGTCTGATGGCACTGTCCTCCCTCACAGATAAAAGCATCACAATCTCAGAGCTTCCAAAGTGTTCTAATAGCAAAGGACAGAGTAAGAAGACACCATAACCTTCTTAAACAGAGAGGCTGTGTCTTTCTACAGGGGATGCTTTCTGTCACTGGAGCTTTGATGGCCGCTTTTAACAGTTCAAACATCACTTATCACAATTGTATATGCTGTACGTGTTCACAACTTTGACACTACTCTTGGCAATGCTGCGGCATTTACACAATCCTGTAAATCCTGTAACGTCAGTGGCAAACTTGAAACTACGTGCATTGATCCCGTCACAGAACAAACTACTCCAAAGCGACGCCACCAAAGGACCCTACTCCATATTGGTAACCGGGTAGGAGGGAGTATAATGCCCTCGATAGTCGATGATAGTAGCCGTAAAGAATAACGGTGTCAAAAATAATGGTCACGTTCAAGAAGAATGTGTACGGAAGCCTACTTGACGCTGTGGCGTTCGCGCTCCAGATGCCCACTTGTAGCTCGTGCCGTAAGCGATTAGCTCGCCTGTTTTGCCCGCCGAGAGTTGGCTTCCGTTACCTCCGCTGCCTCGTAAATCAACCGCAGTTTTAATCAGACGGCGGACAGCGACGGTTACATCCTTGGCCAGAGCATTTGGGCTACGGCGGCAAGCGACACGGCGAAGATAGAAAGTAAAATACAATTCAGAGAGCCGCTTTGTGCGCGCTGAAACGGGCTGACATTTTCCAAGCTAGTGGGTGTAGTCGACATAACGGTACGAGCCAAGCTTTACACCCCGCACTCACACGTGTGGCGTTTTCCAAGCCGTAAAATGTTCACCACGTCTGCCACCAAAACAAAAAACAAAAAACGGAAGCGTCCCCAAATAAATTGCGACTACGTAAGACAAGCCAATGTGCGTTTACGCGGCGGCAACTTCGCACGAATCGGCATTGCTATGGTGTCCTGTGCGACTTGGAGCTGGTCGAACACGAGGACATCCGCTATTGCGTCAAACTTGAGGAGACGCTCGTCTTTTAGGTAGGGAGAGGCAACTCACCGGGGAAGGGTGGATGATGGGAGAGCCTGGCACCCTCAAATGTCACAAAATATCCACGATGAGAAATCCGTTGTCGGTCTCGTTCCTTGTCTCTCAGCGGTGCGACCCACGGAAAAGCCCCCGTTGAAGTCTTAACAACCGTAAGGCGATTTGGGGTGCCAGTGTCGAGCCAGCCGGAATAGCACACTCTGACTTCCGGTCTTTGCTTCGAAAACAAAAGCCTCGACGAAGCGCGAGGAGAAGAAAACAACATTACCGAATACTTTTAAAATTACATTTTTAAACTACCGTCTCAGCTATTAACAATAGTTAACACGGACGACGTGAATGAACAGTGCAAACATGGCCCTCGCAAAGTCTCTTGCAAAGACTTCTGCGCAGAGATGTATAAAACAACAAGATAGTGCCTATAGCTTCACCTCACAGTTTGTCATCCAACTACGAGCTCCGAGTTAAGTTGCACGATTCTTTGTTCTGTACACGAAGATAGTTTACCTCAATTAATTATTCCTATTTTTGGGTTACTTTGAGTGACAAAATACCCGATCTCCGGTCCTATTCCTCTGTGCCGGTCTCAAACTAATTGTGGCGATGCACAATATGGCTGTCAGTAGCCGAGGAGTGGACGCAAGGTATGTATCGGGCATGCATCGTGCCATGAGCTGTATGCCGGGTGATTCATAGCAGACTGGGCATTTTTAGATAGGCTAAATCAGTGGCAGATCTCCCCACTCTGGACCCCCTGCTGGCATTGACTTGTACTGGTTGATGTGCATGCACCCCATGTTCACTTGGAGTATGTTTCAGGTCTTGCAGTTTAGATATGTGTTGCATTAAGCCAAGCATACATCAGATCCAACATGTGTCAGCTGTAGATTATATCTGACGAAAAAATTGAGATATCTTTTTTTCTTACTGCTCCTATACTTTGTTGCAGAACAAATAAAGCCTTTGCTAATAGTTGTGCAGTTCAATAAATATGCATTGTTTCAGTGCTTAGTTACAATGACTCTATTCCTTCAAGACACCTGGATAAACTTAAAAAACAAATTATACCATCATACTTTATATGTACTGCAGAACCTTTAGGCTTGCACCATCACCTGATCCACAATCAGCCATTTTAGTCATGCTTCTACAGCTGAATAGCACCTGATGCTTAATCAGTCAATGGCTATATTATCTGATTGGCTTTTATGAAAAACGGATGAAATTCAAACGAGTTTGGTGTGCTGTTTTTTCAGACACCCACCACCCAAACGTCTCAAAATTACAAGTGTGGTACACTCAGCAGCCGTGCTGCTTTCTAAAAACAAAAAAATCAACCGTATAATCTTTTGAAATAAATAGTTCAACTCTTTGACACGAGAGCTTGTTGTGTGTATTCACCAATTTTCTGCACTTACTTTTTTCCACCACCAGGTGTCATGGTGTCCCAGGTGAGATATTTTAATTTTATTTGTCAAAAGTTACCCTACAATCTGTGCCACCTTTATTACTAGATTCTTATACTTCCTGTCTCCCTCCTTACTTCCTGTCTCCTTCATCTGCTAAGCGCATACTATTACAAAGCTCTTTTCCACCTACGCCACCTATGTACACCTTGAACAGCCACACTGTCTCTACTCTTGATTTCAAGCGTTTTGAAGTTCCAAGTTATTCAAATGGCTTTGGGAAAATTACTCTTGGAAAGGGGCCTGGACAAACAGACGAACCCAAATCTCCTTCTGCAGGACGAGGATGAAAGGGAAGGAGGAAGAGGAGACAGCGCTGAATTGGCTCCAACTAATTGGGGAGGCGGAGCTGACGTGCAGGTAAGGACACGGCGTTTTTTTAGTCATCTGGTACACGCAACATTTTACTTTTTAAAAAAATGTGCACAATGAAGCACAACATCCTCGCCGTCAACTCGCGGCGCAGAAGAAGTCAAGTGTGTAATTTCCTAATAGGACGCACGGAGGCAGCGCAGCTCTGTCGGCAGGCGCACTAATTAATTCACAGGGCCGTTTACTGAAGGTTCCTTATGAAGGCGTTAGTTAGCACGCAAAACGCCATTAGACATATCGGGGTGAGTTAAATGTTTGCAAACCGGCAAAGCGAAGACATTCACTCCGCACTGGACAGTTTAATTAACACCGTCAGCCAAACACGCGGCTCACTGATTTTAGTGGTGTGCACATTTGGTATTTGACCAGGTAAAACATATTTAGATAGTTCATACATTTAACTAAGTGAGGCTAATTTTTCCTAAGAGTTTTGCATACAGTACACTCACGGGCCATTCGTCCAGCCACACAGGTCACACACACCATTGTCTGTATGTCTAATACAAAATATGTAATTTGAATCTGTATCCATGTGTTTTGTGCTCTGAGGTGTTGTGATGTTGTTTTCATTATGTGCTCTCCTTTGCTCTTTTAATCCACTGCATGCAGATGTGCAGTTTGTTGAGGTGAGGCAAACCAAGGCCGCCTGCTCTCCTTTATTTGAAATTGAAACACATATGTTGGTGGGAACCCGAAAGTTGAAAGTGAAATTGTGTCCTTTCCTCGGAAACCTCTTCAAATCTGTTGACTCTTTTAATTCCATGTGCTCTGGACATCCCCTAGCCCAGGTCTGTGATCTTGCCTGGTAGAAGTGTCACATTGTATTGAATGTGGAACTAGTCTTAGGCCTTTATTTATCCTGGCATATCGCCATGTCACAAGGTCTCTGTTCATATGACTAAGGGCATGCTGCATCTATTGTCAAAGCAATGAAAGGAGTCACTGCCAGGGAACTGGGAATTGGATAAATTTGCTTTGATTGTTCTATCAAAAGTCATCAGGTGTGTGCGTGCTAGTTTTTAAGACCAGATCGGTTATGGGTGCACACACTCAAGCAGTTTAAAATGCTGAAAAGTTTGACACAATGTGGACCAGATTTTCACATGATTTCATGGCTAAATGGATTAAGTGAAAGTAGCCACTAACACTAGAAATATGATCAGATGAAAAATACACAACATTCTTACATTCAACATCTTCTTCTGATTGGGCCTTTTAACTTGGATCATGCAGCAGATGCTGACACAGATCACTGACGGCATTGATCCACTGGGGAGACGTGAAATATTTTGCTTGGCAGAATCATGATATCAATTTTAGAAAAGCGCATTGCCAACAGATTTTCTTTTAATTTTGAATGCTAAAATTGCAGGGGAGGAATCAAGTGGTTGATCTAAGGTCACCGCACATGTCCAAAGCCTTAGATACATTTCTGCCCAATGTAATGAAAAGATAGAATTAGCATCAGTAGTGTTAACACCACTGAGGACAGGCATGTGTGTTTGGTACACAGAGGCATGCACGTTGTCATGTGTTATGCAATTGCAAAAGTTTTTCTGGGTGGGTGGGGGTGTGTCTGGGTGTATGTGTGTGTGTGTGTGTGTGTCTTCCTTCCTGCCTCCCTCCCCACTGCTGACCAAATTAAATGAACAGTACATCAGTCTCTTTCTGTTCTCATTATTCCTGCTGTGTTCTTTCACACGAGTCTACTGCTAAAGTATGGTCATGGTTCAGTATTTTTTTTATCCCCTCCCCCCCACACACATTTACTCTTACAGTTGTTGTTTTTGTAATGTCTGCCATCTGTGCTCTTTTAGGAGGTGTGAAGTTCATGCAAGTGTGCTGAGTTTTGGTGTCCCGGGGCAAGGATGGGAGAGCAGCTGTTGGTGCCAGAAGACCAAGAACTAAAGCTGGAGGTGCAGTCGACAATCAGCGGTAGGGGTCCCTGCAGTATCTGCCAGTTTATTGCTCAGCGAGTCCAGAAGGTTGTCTTGTGCATCTGTACTCATATTACATGTGTAAGGAAATCACAAACCCTTTGCTTGCTTTGCGGCTTCGGTCATGTACATTGATATATTGATATTTTATCAGGATTCTTTTGAGGTGCAGCTTAGCAGGCTTTCATTTACACACTGAAATGAGCCTCTGGTTTTCACCTGTGCATATCTTTGTTTGTTTGCGAGATGACTCAAAACTTCTCTCGGTTGGAATTGTTGGGTGGGAGGTGCAGCGCGGTTATTAACAGTCGCTGTGCTGTCAGTGACTGTTTTGATATCTCCAGGAGTTGTTTAAGTAAATTAATTTCTAGGATTCTTAATATAGAAATCAGTAGTGAGATACTAATTTCTTGTTTCAGTGCGTTGATATCTCATTTTCCAAACAATGAGGCGTTGCGTGAGATGTTATCATACATAAAGCCGATGCTTCTTTTTTTTATTTTTTAGGTAAAGCTGCGTTTGCATCTAGTTAGCATCTTGCATTTGTGTTTCTTTGCGTCATGGTGCGTCTGTCAAACAGACAGGATTGGCAAACACAGTTATCAGATATGTTCTTCAGGCAGCAGTGCATGCAGCGCCAGGTTGCACTGCTGCTGAAGGCAGCAATGCAACCTGTTGCATGCAAGCCCCTTTATTTCTTTGCTGTGTCTCTCTCGGTGCCTTCAGCTCTTTGCTAAAGGTAAAATGCCACGCCGTTGTTGTTGTTGTTGTTTGAAAGACAGATATAAGTAGTACCAGTATAAATAGATTGTAATAGTATTAAATGCTAACCAGTATAAATCATGCCACAGTTTCTAATAAAGCAGTTAGAGATGTGCTTTACCAAGAATAAGGCGGAATAATTTGTTTTGAAGCCATTTCAGAGTAGGTGGACTCTGGTTCTGATCTTTCGGACTGTGACTGTTTTGATTGATTAGATTTTTAAAAAATCTAATAGTGCAGAATGCCACGTAATGAAAGGTGCATGACCACCTTCGCTTGCAACCTCTTGCAGTTTAAATTGGGAATGTTTGTGTGATGATAAATTAGGTGAAATAAAGATAATGTGATGGTCTAAGGGAGGTGGAGACCTTTACAGATGGCCCCAGTGTAATTTTAGTCTCCTCCCCGATCACCAGTAATGCCCCAAAAAAGTCTAAACCCACCGACACCACAGTGAAGCAGCTATTGCCTCAGCTGCTGCGTATTTGTTAGAAGTCATAGGCTTCATGTATGTAGAAATGCCTATATTATAAAAAATATAAAACAACTCAAACTCACAAACAGGATAGGATATTGAGTTACCTTCAGTGTTCAGTTGACATTGTTGTGGCCACAAAGACACTTAGTGACACTTCTGACAATCCTTGGCATCATATCACATGCGTTTTTGAGTAAAAGCAGCAAGATGATGTGTCAATCAGTTATAAAACCTTTTATAAGTCCAGTTATAAAGTTAGAGTCCAGAAAATTCTCTCATCTTGGGTTTTGTTTTTAAAGTGAACTTCATTTATAATTGCACCGGAAGATCAGTGATCAAATGCTGACAGTCAGCAGACAGTCAGCTCACTGTCTAATACATACACTTGCGTCAAATAGATCCCATCATTGTGCTGCACTCGTGTGAGGCCTCCCTGGAGGAAACGGCAGCACTATTCATTCCTTGAGATATTTATTTTGATCATCACTGTGTTCAGTTTGGCCAAAAATGACATCGTATTTTTATTGTGATCATAGAGGCAGCTGCTTCATCTGATTTGCAAACACTTTTGCTGCTAGTCATGCTAATTCCTGGTTCTAACTGAGTATAGCATATTTTATTTTAGGTGATTTTACATAGCTAGGTAATCTTCATTCAGTGTTTGTGCTTGGAAAAGTGTGACAATTAGATTTTAGCTACAGTAAAATCTCTGATTCATGGTGAAAACATATAGCCTTGTGTGACTTTTAGGATCATATGTTTATGAAAACTCAGTCACATGTGGACAGAGTGAGTTGGTAGCTGTTGTTGGGAAGAGACGTGGGATATAGCATTTTTTCTTATGTATACACACAGAAAAACACACATTGAACAAATTTCTCATTCTCCTTTCTTGTTAGACTTCAGATATCTTATTGTATGCGTTTATGTTCTTTTCAGTTGGAAGTAAAACCAAAAATTAAGGGAGGAGTCCAAATCGGTCCCCAGTTGGGACATAGGCACATACATACACACACATATTTGCCAAGTTAGCATAATTATCTGTGGCGGGGTTTATGTCACAGCTCACCCTCCACCCCTCTCTTCCTGTGATAAACGCAGAGAAGACGAGGAGCGAGATAAACACTTGCACATTCACCAGAACAAACGCAGCAGCTCCATCGAGAGGCAGGCAACCTGAACAAGCTCACAGACATAATATGAAACCTACTCTGATATGATGATGTCTCTTTTGGACTTAACTCAAGAGGGCCAAGACGTGTTGAGTCGAATGCTTCGCAATCTGTCCGTACCGATTGGTCTGTTGACCCGACACACAGGTCAGTGGGAGTTTGTGCTGACGGTGAAGGTTCAGGTGTATATTTTGTGTGATTCTGTCACAGTGACTGGATGTTCGTGGTTCAAGAGTGTTCTGGTCTGCAGTGTCTGTTATTTAAATCAATGTGACAGGATGATAGGACAGGATGTCCTATCGCCACAGGGAGATTCCCCCTGCTGTGTTTTCCCCCTCCATTATTCAAACATAATAGAAGAGCCTCACTTTTTAGTTTCCTGCTGATAATGCAAAACTTTAGGTAGTTTGGGTGACTTGAAATTTGACCATGACCATACTGAGGGAAATGAACACAAGATGCCTACATACTTCTCTCTACAATCACTACATGACATCAGTAGTCATTTATAAGAAATCAACGTGGTTATTGGGTGTGTGGTGTCCTCATGTTTTGGTGGAGTTTTTCTCTTCTAACATCCAATAAGAATGTTAAACAAATGTACTGTTCCCAACATGTTGTAGTATTCCTTTAAGTGTAGACTCACCAGACCAGCAGGGGCACTGGCTGTGACTTTATACCGTGTAATTCCTTGAACGCAGCCCTCTTTGCTGTTTTGACCTTGGTAACTGATTACCTGATGTAGCCCTTGTGAGTGGCTAAATGATAACTTACCTTACGTCTCAATGCACCAGCGGTGGAAAAGCCCATCCACTAGTTGGATAGTTAAGGGACAGACAAGCAGGCAGACAAACGGAAAGTCAAAACTGAGAAAGAGAAGCAGGCTGGTGGACAGGTGTTTGTATTTATCATGCCTGCCAGTGCCGGCCTGTGCTGTGGCCATCAACCAGCAAAAAGGAACCGGACGCATAAACACACGCAGGCTAACAAACGAGGTGAGCGTCATGTTAACATATGAAGTTCTGCTGTTGTACTTCTGGGAACCTGTTGAGTAGTAAAAATGAGAAGCACATTTTCACCGGTGGCACTGTGTAAAGGGGGCATTTTAGGGTCGGTCGGAGAAAGAAGAAACTGCACCGATAGTTCGCCAGTCTGATCAATGTTTGTCCACGTGACCAACTCTGTCACAAGGTCTGAAACCAGACAGGTCAGAGGATTAATCTTACTCAGTAGACTTTAGATGGGAGGCTGATTTTTGTATTTGAGCTTTTCTATCCAAACAATGTAATCCCTTCAGGCTCCTTTTATGTGTTTATATATTTATATATATATATATATATATATATATATATAACAAGAATATAAGACATGATTCACGTGCACTGCCACCAATAATACTGAAAGTCAAAGCTGAGAACTTTGGCTTTGCCTGAGATTTTGTAGTTCTAGCTAAAACAACACAATCTCTGCCAACAAACCATCTGATACAATGCAAAGCAGCATAGGTCTGGATTATAAACACGCTCACCGCTGTTTGAGCGTGTTTCTTTTGAAGACTAGGTTTTCGTTATTTGTGTGGCAGCCGTCTGCGGCAAAACTAAGTGTATATTTACATCCTGAATGTGGATTATTTTTGAGACAAGGTGAGAGGAAAGTGTCATAGGGTGTATCCCTATATGTTCTTAGTCTCTTGCTCAGCCAGATTTCCACAGCTGGAAGGAGGGGCAGAGGAAAGAGGAGTGGTGCAATCACGTAAGAAACTGACAGGTGAGTGTATGTGTGTGCAAGGGAGAGACAGACGGGGAGGGTTTGGAACTACGGATGAGGCGGGCGGGATGAGGCGGGCGATCCTCTTCTCTGTACCTGTGGAGACGGTAAGGGAGGAAGAGGAGACCTGACAGAGGGACGGGATGAAGGAAAGCACAGGAAAGCAGGAGTATGGAGGAGAGAGGTTTGTCTGCATCTCACTGGAGGAGATGGAGAGCTACTACAGATACACCCGGTGCTGTCAGCAGCTGCATAGTGAGTTTGTTTTGTTGTTGTTGGTATTTTTTTTTGGGTGTGTGAAGTGCGTCAGTGCCTGTAAAGGCTCATGTTGACTCAGTGTTGGGGTGGAAGTCATGGCTGTTTCTTCAGGGGAAGGAAGGCAGAAGTCTAAAGTGAACAGAGTTTAGGCATTGTTTGGACTTGAAATACCCATGACATAATCTTTTCACGTGACCTATTCAAATATTCCCCAGAAGTCCGTTTTAAACTGGGTCAACAGATGGAGACGAACTGTAGCGTACACCTTTTCGTGCTTATGACTGTCCCGTTAAATGTGATTTGTACTAAATACTGCATGTTCTCTGTTCATATGTGCAGCATTTAGGGATACAGTGAAGCATAAACTGCCTTCGTACATCCTTGCGAGTGATCTGCACATGCTGCATTTTTGTCTTTGCTGTTTGTTTTGCACATGATGATCACATGCAGTTTTTTCTCCAAGCCTCTGTTCCTGTGGTTTTTTTGTTTGTTTTTTTTCTCTCAGCAGTCTTTCTGAAAAGCCGAGTCAAGATACCAAGCCATTTCTGTTCAAATGAAATTGGTAAAGTGCATAATGTGTCTTAAGTTGTCAGGTAACTCTTTCTCCATCCATTATCCATTGTAACCAGGAGATATTATGTAAAAATATCTACATAAAGCTGCACAAGAAAACATACTGACTTTATTTCTGCCTCTGATTAATGTCTCGTTATGCGTCATAGGAGATTAAAGTACATGCGGGAAAAGAATAATATAGTATACTACTACATCCTTGTTTACTCAAGGTGGTTCAATAAAATCGGGTGTAATTTACTGACAGCCCGTGTGCGTGGGTTTTTGTACACCATTGATAACGCAGACTCCTGTGTGCTTGATATTTTTAAGTCTTGGTGGGTGTCGATTCAGGTCTATTATGGTGCATTTCATGTGGTCTTTGGTCTATTTAGAGACGATGTGTGTATTTTTAGTAAGAGCTATTTTAGAGAGGCTGTGTCACGGAGACAGGTGCTGTGCTTTTTCCTCTTGATCTTATTTTCCTAATTACTGTTGCTCAACTCGTATTGTTTGGGGGGTAGAAAATGGTGATGCTGAGGCATGAGGCGATATTTCTGTACATTTTTCTTTTTGTAGATTTGAATTCAAAACAATCAAGAAGTACCTTTTTTGAGGCCATTTATTTTCTTTTCTTAAATATCTACAGTTGGATGGACTTACACATGCTGTTAACCTGCAGAGTTACACGACCTTTTAGTCAAATATACTGTAGACATGTGTTTTAAAAGTCACACACAATCTGAAGTGATTGTTGCTGATTATAACTGTTATAATGGTCAGCTGCTGTCCTCTTCACTGCTTCCTCTGGAGTTTCCCTAAATGACGATTCATGGTCACAGGTTATGGTCTTCCCTCTACATAGCAAAATGTCCTCTTTCATGGGTATTCTCAGGATTTTGCACGCTTTCCCATTATTTTAACCATCTTTCCCGTGATGTCCCTCTCCCTGTCAATCTGTGTCTTTCACTTGTTTCACTCCCTGGTCATCATCTGAGCGACCCTGACACACACACACACTCCTCGCCTTCAAGGTCATTGTCCTCATCCTGACCAGGGAAAAGAACTGTTTCCTATCTCAGAAACTCAGTCTTTTCAGTAGTTTGTTTTAGTAGTGTGTAATTGGTGGCGTCTTCACATCACAACAGTCATTTTTTTATACCCAACATTATCGGTGAATGCAGGTACTGTAACTCCTGGGAGTCTCGCTCTGTGGTTAATTAGCTGTTCCCCCATGCATGCTCTACATCTTTGGTCAGGTCAGCTTGTCCTATTGAGCACTGTCATTAGCAGACTTCCCGTTTCTTTTCCTATGAGAAGAAATGCAAACATGCTGTAGTGATTCTTTTTGCTCTGTCCAGAGAGAAATGGTCGTATTGACATCTCCCACAGGATTACTGAAAACTAAAGTTATCTAATTGTAAGTGACTGTAAGTCCTTTTTGGCTGTCAGACAGTCATGAGCGCTGATCATGCTGGTTGACAGGGTACAAGAGTCTGTCTTACCCCATAACCCAGCCATGCAGGCTTGTTCACACCTTATTTTGTTCCCCTGTTTGTCCTCTGCTGCTTCTTTCAGCTCGTGACTCACTTCTCAATTGGTGAC
>JAVQJF010099630.1:0-10426 GCA_036023855.1 Gadopsis marmoratus | reverse complement strand
GTGTGTGTGTGTGTGTGTGTGTGTGTGTGTGTGTGTGTGTGTGTGTGTGTGTGTGTGTGCGTGCGTGTGAGACTGAGTTTGTTGGTCAGTCAATATTCTCAGTCAATATCATGACAACTTCTTCTCCCTGTGGACACTCAAAGCCTCACTCAGGACCAAGTTCAATTGTCTGTTCTGTGGGTCTTTCATCAACTGTCAACTGCCGCAACGATTGATGGTGTCTCTGCCAGGTGAAGCTACATGAGACCAGCATGACAAACAGAGTGGGAAATGTGTGTGTACGCGTATGTATATGTGTGTGTTCCTTCCAGAGATGAACGGCCTCAGACGGGTGTTTTGTCTCCATTCCGCTGTACTGCTGTAGAGACTGCTTTTGTACGGATGACCCGCCCTCCTTAATTACATTGTTAATGACTCATCCTCGTTAATGGTGTTTATCGTCTCTTGAGCAAAGAAATTAGCCAAAGGGGAGCGCGGAGAATTTGGGAGGCTGAGGGAGGGCAAAGGAAGGGAGGGAAGGTTAGGCAGAGGCACAGAGGGTAGCAGGAAAAAGGACAGAGGCTGAGAGGAGGATGAAGGCTAAATGAAGTATGGAGGGTTGCGGAGAAGAACACAGGAGACCATGTTAAAAAATAAGAAGTGTGAAGTTAAAGGTGGGGTTTTTTTTGTGGTAGAAAAATCTCCCCCAATATTTGTGCCTGCAACATTTCGACCAGCAAGGTTTCTTGTAGTCTAGATTTTCACTTCTTAGATGCCTCTTGTTCTGCTTCTTCTTCTTCAAGATTTGATTTGTTCAAAATATCAGGTCAAACATCCACCAACCGGCTGTCACTCAAATCAAGTTTGAACTAGTTCGACATCGCACAGAGGAAAGCCATTGTTTCCAGACTTGCTGCACTCTGCACTGATTCTTAATTAACTGTTAAACCAAGTTGAACTTTGACTTCAAATATTTTGACCTCCACAATGCGTGTCCAATGATATTCAAGTCTTGACAGGAGGCAGAAGATGTGACGGCGGAATATCGACGAGGACGAGGATAGGTTAGGAAATGGTCATTTGGTCTAAAACCGCGCGTAACGTAATTAGTTTGAATTCATTTAAATTCATTTAAAGCATGTGGCCTAACCCAGGCTACTTGACAGTGTTCCATTTCTTACTTGGCTGTCAAGCTAATGTTACAAAGTTAGTCTGTGGTGAGGAACTCACACAGCTTGGTTGGTGTTGATCTGCTCACACAGCTCGCTAATGTTCTCCAGTTTGAACTCCCCACTGGAGTACAAGGCGTGACCTGTTGCGCTTATACACTGTGACCTTTAAATTCCAATAGATCATTACAGATAAGACATACAATTTTTTATGTGTTTCCAAGTAGCTTGTTTTTTTTTTTATGACAATATTATTATTCCATTATCTATTATCACAAGTTTTATTTTTGGAGGCTCTGTTCCAAGGCTTATTGTCCTGTAAAACACATCTTTATTATTTGACGCTATCATGGTTCGCAGCAGAAGCTGATAACTTTATTCCCTTTTCTAAAGACAAGCATAGCAGAGTAAAGACAGAGGCAATAAAAGTAAAGATGACAGTTGAGCGGGACAGTGGAAAAAAGAAGAAAGCTGCGCAGTGAAAGGAAAAGATGAAGAGAGAGATGAAAACAGATATCTGAAGCACAACGAAGGGTACTCTGAGGGGAAAAACTTCAGTGGAACAGAATCAAAGTACTTCCCCTGAGGAATAATGGCAGCTTAGAGAGAGACAACTAAAGCACGATGGCATGATCATTTTGGAGCAGTTCACTCAAACTCTGGAGTGTTTACCCCGAAAGTTTAAATTGTTAGGGGAGCAGAACACATCAGCGAGACTCAAATGTGCTCTAAAGTTAACAAGTGCTCCTTGGTCAACCTTTGGGAGAGGTGGAAATAGCCTAATTCTTACCAAAGCCTGAGGCGGTTAAATTGGAGGGACCAAAAGAGGGAAGAGGCAGGGACCTGTGTGTCGACTGAAACAGATTGACCTCATCTTGTTGGCTTTTATTCCCTCGTCTCACATTGGTGGTGGATCTGCATCAGACAGTACAGCTAGTTAGCCTGGCTTGCTAGAACTGGCACTGGTTCCCACTTGATGTTACTTTCCGTTTGTGTTATTTCAGCACCTGCTGAGTCGTTGGCAGCTCCAGCACGCTCACAGGCGAATTCACAAGCGGATTGTGTGGCTTTTTAAGAAAAAAAGAAACCGCAATATTCTCAAAGCACCCCACAAAGGGTGGAATGCAGCCCTAACTGCACTGCCAAGTAAATAGCGTCTCGGCGCTTCAGTGCTGTTTGCACATATTTTAATTATGTACAATATGAGTACATTTGGTTGGTACATTTACCCTCATTGCAAAAAAACTCCCAATTCACAAACACAGCATTAGCTAGCGAGTTAGAGTGAAATTATTAACACCTTCAGAGAGTTGATGGTAACTGAAGCACATTTATAAGGGGTGTCACGACCAGACTTTCCAGTGATCATCAGCAGTGACTGTGGTTTAAATTCCTTCCCTGAAGTTTTGAGGAATCCTTCTGCAACTTGTTGGCCAAAGCGCAAAGCCACCATTTGCCACATGGATAATTGCAATCAGATGCACAATAAGGGCAAATTACACTCAGATGCAAACCTTTATGGCCGTGTTTGCGCTGTGATATCATCATTGTCGGCACCAAAAATCCAGCAGAAAAATAAATAAAACCGACTTTTCTTCAGGTTTGGCCAAATAAATACACAGGCAAGAAAACAAAACATCAAAACATAACACCAATGATATAAATACAGATTTCATATCAAAAGTGAATTTTAATTTAAGTTTGACCTCAATGCATTTAACTGCTCCCCTCTACAGCGACGATCAGTCCATTTTGTGACAGTTAATGACTCATTTCATGAGTGCGTCAGTGCAGATTGCATATGAAAGCGTCCAGATGTGCAGCATGACTGTTCGATGTGTTGTATCAGGGTTCACCTTCGTTCACTCCACATCCTGTAGCTCTCCAGCACAGCTTGTGTTTGCAGCATCTAGATTTAGTACATTCCCTGATGTGTTGAATAATAATGTCCTCATTCCCATGCCAGGGCAGGACTGTTTGTTGCAAATGTTTCGGTTCCTCACCGGGGCCTGAAGGGAGCCCAGGGGAGTGGAGTTTGACGTGACTCTGCAAGGAGAGCTCAAGGATACTACTAGCTGTCCCCGTAGTCATTACGCTGCCTCTACCCCCATACGCACTCCATATCTGTCTCACGTAGGTCTCATCCCCATACACAGAGGTCCCTCTTTTTGTCTCTGGTGGTTTTGTTGTCTTAGCCCTGTCTCTCTGTCCGCACGCTAGATAAATGCTGTCCTCCGCAGCCTCTATTGTCTCTGTGTCTCTCCTTTTCTTTCTCCCTCACCCCTCTGACCCTTACAGTATGTCTCACTGATGACTGATGCTCCCCAGGTCCAGGCAGCCCTAATAACAAGAATACACTCACATGACATCCATACCTATTGGACGTCACTGTCCAGAGAGCAAGAGAACAGAGGAGGGAGTAGGCGGAGTGGGAGTGAGAGCAGAGACTGTGAAGGGGAAGAGTTAAAGAAATGTGATGGTAAATGAGTCGACACGGCAACTAAAAGTATGTGGGGTGGGGGGGTGATGAAGGATGAAGACAAGATAGAAAGTGATGAGTAGGAGTACAAGAAGCAGTGATACAAGGTGAAGAGTATCCTTTCTATACTCAGGGTCTTGTGTTGGCATCAGGCCTCTGGCATAGTAGATGACGAGTGTCTTCTTTAAGGTCTTTCTTCTCGGCCTCTGTGTCTCTCAGACAGCCAATCTTTGTGTGTGTCGTTCTCCTTCCTTTACTTTCCTTTGCTTGATGTGATCAATTGGTAGTTTACTTCACCCCGTTGATTGATTGATTTATTTTTTACTGCCTCCCTGCTGTTTGTGTTACAGCAGGAACTACATCAAGAATAAAACACTTGACTGTAAAAGGGCGAGTACGGAAAGGGAGCAGCTACTTATTTTAGCTGATAGGCTGCTGTTATGTTACTGTGTGCTTCTTTTTTTTTTTACTGCACCTGTAGTTTGGGTTTTTGGGAATGTCATCAGCAGGAAAATTGCTCTAAATTGTACAGGGAAAAAATTGAAATGAATACTTGAATGAAATACGCTTATTCACGCTTTGCAGAGAGCTAGATGAGGAGTTTGATGTCACTGTCACGATAAGTGAAGCCAGCAGACTGTTAGTTTATCTTAGCATAGAAACTGGACACAGGTGGATTAGCTCTGTCAAATACTAAAGCTCACTAACACATTACATCTTGTTTGTTTAATCCGCAGTGCAAAAGCGACATGGTTTTTGTACGAATTAAACAAACAAGATATAAAGGATTTGTTGGTGAGCTTTAGAGGTGCTGGTAAGTGGATTTTGTTACCTTTGGACAGAGCCAGGGTCACTGTTTCTCCCTTTTCACAGTCTCCTATTCCTTTAAGAGAAAACCATTTCAATCTCTCTGTCCTTACACCTTCGCCATGTCTCTCTGTGTCTCCAGCGTGAAGATGGTGCTTCTGTGGATGGCCGGCGACGTCTTCAAGACCACCTACTTCGTGATGAATGAAAGCCCGACTCAGTTCTGGGTTTGCGGTTCAGTCCAGATCATTATCGACGTGGCCATCCTGCTGCAGGTCCTTTTCTACAGCCCAGACTCGCGGGCCAAGCTAGGTTGAACATGGCTGTTTGCTTTGGGCAACGTAAAAACCAGCGTGTGTAAATTTTACAAGTCTGATCATTTAAGGCTTTATAATAAAGTCAGCTCCAAAGTTGATGGAATTACCATCGGAGACATGTAGCATCAAGAACATAGAGAAAACCAAAGTCACTATAGATTTGTTTTGGGACTTTTTTAGCATTTAGCCTTGATTCAAAGGGGTAAAGTCATATTGGTATCAAGTGAAGTGAAATTAAGCCATTTTAGCCTTTAACAAACTACCTAGCATTTTCAGTCAAGCACTAACGACAAAACACTGTTAGTAAGATAAACCAGTATTTTGGTGCATTTTTAGCTTTTTATATTATTTATTTGTGTACATTACTTGAATCCTGAAGTGTAGTGGACTTGGAAACTGTAAGAGGGAAACATTACTCACGTTGGCAGCTCACTAACAGCAGATCTTTGCTGCTGTAATGGCAACTGCAACAGCTGGTAGCCCTGCACTGGAATCTACTGCCTGACTGATGAGTCTCCCACTTTACACTCCAAACCTCACTGGACGGTTCATGGACATGTAGTTTGTTTGTGTGTGTGTGTGTGTGTGTGTGTGGGGCATGCTTGCTGGTGTGTCTGTGCAGCTGAAATTCATTTTTGCCATTGACATCCAGTGCCAAACCAAGGCCACAGAATGTGCACCAAGTGTTGGAAACTACAAAGGACATCAACTTGTGTGTCATGACTCTGCTTTGAGGTTTAATTGACATGCAATGCAGGTCTTCCTATATGTATGTGATAAACAATTATAAAATGTGGCCATGCTGCAATGATTTGCACCCTACTAAGAACACAGAAGAACGCGTCCGACTTCAGGTCAAAGTAACTTATTGTAACAGTATTTGTGGCATTGTCATTGCTATCACATACGTCATCGTCTCAGTTCTCGTCCCATCATCTGCTGATTCTGTGATTTCTTTTTCAATTGTTAGTGTTTTGTAATCGAAACACTAACTTAACAATATAGCCTCAAGGAAAGCTGAGGTTCTTCGGTTTCCTCTTACAAAAGCACTGCAGGATAAAAAAAAAATCCACCAGCAGCTGATCAGTAGTCAGCGCAGGTTTATTTTTACTTCCCCCTAGGCGTGATTTAATTAAGTAATAAAGCTACCGTAGCTGCTTATTAAGTCCTTCGGTCACCTTTTTTACCTTAGCAGCCAGTTTGTGTCTGCCTGTTAATCTATACCTGTCGGTTTGTAGTTTCTCCTCAGTAAACCTGTATAAATTACAGGCTGCAGTGATTAAGGTTTGCATCGTGCAGGCAACCTCTTCCTGTAGCTGCCAGTATGCCATAGGATAACATTTGGAAAGATCTCAGTGTATCTCAGTATTGTCCTCAGGGTCAGCATGTAAACAAAAATATATATATATATATATATAGAGGAAGGAGAATTTTCATGAAACTGATTTGGATTTTCATAATCTGACAATTCCCAACATCGTACTAAATATTAGATAGGATGTTTTTCCAATCACTGTGAGGCATTATAAGTTCACATACTAAATGTAAACGGAGAAGCACAATTTATGTGTAGATATATGTGCATGTCTGTGTACATACATCAAACGTTACTCATAGGGAATGTTGGAATATTTTGGGATTATGTGTTTGATGAATGCACCTCACTGAGCCACGTTGTTTCTGAGTCTACACATCCATAAACGCTGTTCTGCTGGCGCTGTAATACATGTCATTTATTTTGGGGGTCGGTCAAAATGATATTTATAGAAGTGTCCCGGTTGTTAATACTGCAAGATGTCATCTTTGTTATTCTGTGACCTACCGTTGTATAATTCAGTCCATGTGGGCAAACATGTATTCTTCAATTCTAGTTATCTCTTGGCCATGTTGTAAGATGTAAGTGTCTCCTGCACCGTGTATCGCAACTGCATTCTGTTTTCTATATGCGCTTATCACCAGATGTGTATCTTTATATTGTCCGGCACCCTCACTGGATTGAGTTTAACATTGGGCTCCCTGTAGCCTTTTCTTCTCAAGGCCACACACTGCCCGGTTGTGATAATCCCTCAACCAAATTCCATTATGGCAAACGTACTTGTTGCCTTACCACCACAGTACTGATAAGAAATAGGTGGTTTGTCATTTCTGAGGAGAGAGAGGGTTGGACTGTTACTTCTTATAGATGTGAGACATATATTTAATGTGTATCATAAAACAATTTATTAATGATCAGTTAGAACAACAACAAAAACAGAAGCCATAACAGGATTTGTGTGAATTTTAGTTACTGTTTTAACGTTCACTGATGTTTCTTTAGGTGATGAATTCACAGGATCTGTGAAACCAAAGGTGCAACCAAAAGTAATCGTTGCCTTTAAAGTCTACCAGAATAAGTGGCTCAATTAAATGCCATGTAACACTACAATGATGGTTAAGATATAAAGGAGTGCCATCACATATGCAAATTGTATGTATGTGAAATATTTATGTTCTCAAATATAAACTTTATATTTCATCATGTGGTCTTGTGTTGTTACTGGCTGTGTATTTTGAAATGAGTCAATGTCTCGGAGCATGTTACAAACAAAAGGTTTGACACTGACATTGGAAAAGGAAAAAAAAACAAAGTATCTGATCTGAGCCCAGCAGGTCGCTACTAGCTGTATTTAGACAAGATTTCTACCCAAAATCTGAACTGAAACCTCATGTGAACCCTCAGAGTTTGAACTAGCTCTACCAGGAATAGTAGACCTGAGTCATAGGAGGATAAAAATATGCTTTTATACACCTGTATATAAATCCTTTCTGTGCAGCAATTCCCACTGCGGCCGGCCATCACACAGAGCTTTGATTTAGTGTGTGCGTGTGAACCTTGAATTCCTCTATTTGAAAGGATTGAGAGTGTGTACCTGTGCACCAAATAAATCAAGAGAAAAGACTGAGGCTGAGCCGGGCTGTGCCTGCTGCTGGACACACGAGGCGGATATTGATGAGTGGGGGGTTGATTAAGACATGCATTGCTTTAAGGATTTAATCCCCTCTGGCTAATGCATCAACACACACCTAGGCATACACCATCACAAGGCAAGCAGTGCAGAGGAGCACTGGGGTATGGATAGTAAAATATTAACATGGATACATTACATAATAAGAGCCTCTATGGTTTTAGATGAGGGCAAACTTTGCAGCACCTGTTGTTGCCTTTACTGTTCTCATCTCCTTACTTGGCTTCTACATCCATTAATAACAAGTTAACTACAAGTCAGACTGGAGCCTCTCTGTACTTGTACCTGTATCATGTAGTCTGCCTGATCGCTATCACTCTCCTGTAAGACACGTGACTTTGCCTGTGAAACATTCAAGATATTTCATAGTAAATCTTGTTCATAATGGACCCGTCTGACTGCCTGCCATCATCTGTCTTATAAGTCCACCCATCCTTCAGCTGACCGTCCGACACGTGTGTCTATACAGTGGCTTGTTTTAACGATTGATGAGATGGACTAAAATAGTCCACTGGCGCATCACGTCTGTGATGTGCTGCACCGCCCCGTCCTGCTCCATTTATTAATGATAGTGTGTCGTCACGCTGTGAAAGACAGTAATGTTCACCTTTCATCCCCATTGTGTGTCCCAAACGTCAGTTCGTAAGCAAACCAGTTTTAGTCAATAAGGACACACTCCAGGAATATCCCGTGCAGATCAGAAAAACAGGGTTTCGAAAGGGGTTTGGGTTCAAAAGTGAGCTATCACCGTTTACTCATGATAACCAAATTGTGAGTAAATTGGTTATCGTGCTTTCCATAATATTGTTCGTAAACCCCAAATAAAAAAACAAGTAGCATTTTAATTACCAAACTAAATGCTCACCTATACTCTTCTTGATAGAGGCCTGACACTTGATAAATATTATTATGTCATATATAAAAGAGTTTGTTAAGAAAATGTAAATTATTTCCAATGCCAACAGTGAACCTTTAAATTAAATAATTATAAAATATATACATATCTATCCTCACCACAAAGCACAACCTTTCTACTGAATTATTATAATATGCAATTATATTTATCTGTAAACGCAAAACGCTAAGGGGTTGAGGGAGTTTTTCCAGCCCTGAGTAGTGTCTGCAGTCTTCCTCACAAGCTGCATGTGGCCACAACAATCACCACAAACATGGTAGGACAGCTTGTTGCCTGAGGGGCAAATAAAAGTCTGCAAATTGACAGTTTAATCAACTCACAGCCGGATCATCCGGATTTTTGATAGTGGGACAGTAAGGACATGGTTTGGTGGTCTGTTAGTGACTGAATCAAACTGAAACTGTAAGGGTTGGGGGACAAACAGGATTGAACAGGCAGTGCCTCACTTATCAATGTCGACATATGGCCATCAATTTTCCATCTTTAATGAAGGCTGAATCACCACTAATACAAGGAAAAATGAGCAGAGGAGAGCGATAGAAAGAGAGATCAAACTCATTTTATTTTGGGGAATCCAGTCCCCGAAGCAGGCAGATGGCCTTATATTAGAGGGTCCCGATAAGCAGCAGAGCCACTCAAAATGTGCTTCAGATGGAGAACAGGAGAAAAATGTATCTCTTATCTTGTCATCAAACTAATAAAAACATTTTACTGCTCATTTTTAGTAGGAACAGCTTCTGAATTTGACCTTTGACCCCGCCCATATGGTCAAATAGGCTGTGATGGGGTCTGGAGAGGGAAGGTTATGATGACAGAAGGCAGGACAAACAGAGGGAAAAATGTCTTGGTATTTTGGGAATTTGACATCCAGATGGTCTTCGAATCCAGTGATGTTCCGTAGCCTTGCAGGCAAATGAAGGGGAGAAAGCAGGAAGAGATATAATAATAATAATAATAATAATAATAAACTTTATTTATATAGCACCATTCATACAAAAAATGCAGTTCAAATTGCTTTACAGAAGAGAATGCCATAAAACAGAAGTGCAGTCAAGGAAAACAAAACTTGAACAGATGATATTTAAAAGCAAATAAAAAGCAAATTACAGATAGCTTATTAAAGAAATAAAACTTGAATAGAATGTAGGAAATGGCAAACATAACATTAGCATATTTAAAAGAAAACAAAAGAAACAGTTAAGAAAAATACAACTTGACAGCTAAATTTAAAATTTTAAAAAGTTTTTATTTTCCTGCTTCACCCTGATCCTTTCCTCTTACTCTCTGTCTTTTTTTTACTTCCTCTTACTCTCTGTCTTTTTTATACTTCCTCAATTCTCCTTTGTTCCTCCAGTGGGATGCTATATAGAATCGTTTGTCACAGTGATCACACTGATACGGTTTGCATCCAGCATGGATGCTCTGATGGATGTGATATGCACTAGAGGAACTAAAGATCTTCTCACAATGCTGACAAGGGAAGAATTTCTCTTTAGTGTGGATGTTTCTATGAGCAAGCAAGTGACTTACCTGAGAGAATCTCTTCCCACAGTCTTCACAGGTGAAGGGTTTCTCTCCAGTGTGAATACGTTGGTGGATTCTTAAGTCCACTAACTGAGTGAAACTTGTCCCACATAAGTCACAGCGGTGCGGTTTCTCTCCAGTGTGAATGAGTTGGTGTTGCTTAAGGCAAAGTTGCTTGAGAGAAAGTGCTTCCACATTGTTCACAGCTGTATGGTTTCTCTCCAGTGTGA